>JADLZL010003686.1:0-288271 GCA_015844335.1 Chrysopogon serrulatus | reverse complement strand
AAGAATAATCATGTTTATAACCAAAAGCTGAATCTAAGAGGAACAAAAGAAATCACCTTCGTTGTAGGAACAATACTGCTGGAAGAGGAATACACCCGAAGACCCTTAGGATCAATAATGATGGCACCCAAAGGCAATGGCCCGACGGCCGAAATAATGCGAGAGGGAAACTGATGTCGGTTTTTGGCCTCAATAACGGCACATTCATGGAAAATGGGGACTAATAGGCGAGGCGAGCAGCTTGCGGCTAATTAGGAGATGGCACACAAGGATGAAATTTTGGATCTCAATCCACGGCGTAAAAGACCCGACCAGAGTGGCGAACTTCGGAGCCTCGGAGCGATTTGGATCCGGTGCCCATCTGGATCGGTTGAACGTCGCCGTCCGGACGGTCTGACTACCAACTTGCGATTGAGGCGTGGGACCAGCGGTTGGGTTCTTCGAGGAGGGATGGCGCCAGCCTTGGCGGCGGCGGGGGCACAACAGCGAGGCTGGCGGTGCCTGTAAGCATAGACTGCCGGCGAGACAGAAGCGGGTTAGTAACGGCAATTAGCTGAGGAAACTGAAGTAGGTGCGGCGAGAATCTATCACGGTAAAGATGGCGTCACTTTTACAAAATCAAGGGTTCTGATTGGCGGAATCAACGGCAGTGGGTGCTACGATTATAGGAGATAGAGATGGTTTATTTTATTTTTTTATTTTTATACTTCCCTCCATCCTAAATTATAAGATGTTTAACTTTTTTAACTTCAAATTTGACCATTCGTCTTATTCAAAAAAATTGTACAAATATTACTAAATTTAAGTTATTCTTGAAGAACTATCATTAATAAAGCAAGCCACGACAAAAAAATTGGTATTTTTGCAAAACTTTTTAAATAAGGCAAAGTGGTCAAACTTAGTGTCAAAAAAAATCAAACGTCTTATAATTTAGGATGGAGGAAGTATTGAGAACTGTGATGCGGCAGAGGAGTTCACGACCCGCCGGACATATAAAAGGTCATCAATCGGCAACCATGGGTGGTGAAGTCTTCACGAACGAACGCATGGAACATCAACCATCTGCGGCGATTCTATGCATAATTATGATCCACACACAGGAGCTAAGCATCTCGATCGGGATGCTCGAGGGATATTTGCTTCATCATGTGCAAGCATCAGAAGGCAAAATCTTTTGACATAAAGGTATATATGCTGAACATGCAGTATCTGCATCTTGACTTCTATGGGATACTTTTCCATTGTTCAAGTATGTTTCCAGAATTTCCAGCAGATTCTGATAGAGATAAAAATGAGGATAAGCAGAGCTTATCTGATATATAGCTGTACTACATAGATGAAGCAACATTCAAATAAAACAAAAGTACGTTTCTAATAAAGTTTAGACCAAAAATAAAATATAGTACCTGAGCAGCTTCATACTGACCATGTCGGTTGAGAACAGCTGATGCTATCCGATGAGAACAGCTTCAAGATGAGAAAATTACAGCCACAAAATTATATAATTCACTTTTGTGCCAGGTGGAGCTGCCTTTTTTGCTTCTGAAGATGATGGTAGCATCTGTAAATGCATAGCAGGTGCAGGTACAGATGCAGGAGGAATGGGTTGAGACATCTTTTGCCTCTTGCGAGCAGAAGTTGTAGGGCTGGGCATGGGGTCATGTGTACATTGGGAATTAGTATCATCAACCAAATCCTATACTTATAAAGCTAAGCCCCACTAAGGAGTTCCCTTCAATCAGATTGCTCCATTCTTCAAAAGTGATGTCAGCTGACATCATCAAAGAAGTTACCTCCACTAAAGCTCATTTATCTCCCACTAACTATTTCTTTTGAAATAGAAAAAAGTAACATCTAATCCAGGTATTATAATTAAAATCTAATTGCATCATAATGTTTCGCAATAAACTCTTCAAAACAAGACCCCATATAGATATATTTTGATAACTTTTGTAAAAAATTTAAACCATTTCTAAACAAAAAATCTATTTATAAGCACAAATCTAGCAAAACTATATATCACATACATATGGTTCTCTGAAACATGCATAATTTTATAATTTTATGAAGGAAAACTTCTATAATTTTGAGAGGGAGAATAACCCTCGGGTATAGTAGGGGTGAGGATTCGGATAGATAAGATTTGGGTGACACCCATATATATTTCCACTTGACGACCTGTAGCAACACGTAGGGATTTCATCTAGTTCATCTTAAGCCCACCAGTTGAGTCTCTCCATTCCCTTATTATATATTATTAAGAAAAGAACACATGCATGTGAGGAAGAGTGGAAAAGGAGTTGTTATTTTTGGGTGCGCTGTGTTAATTGCACAGTTAAGATGCATCATGTGTCCACACAATACCTTATTCTCCGGATAATATCATCACTATTAACTCTGTTTATCAACTCCCTGTGTTCCTTGTCAGATACTTGTAGCTCCTTCCTAAGCTCAGTAATAATAAGACTTTCTTTTTCCTGAGACGGTACATTCAAACATTTATGAGGTTGTTCCGTGAGATCTAGGCCAATCTGAAGAGACAAGAGTGTATATTATAGCATCAGACTGAGCCTTGAATGCTCTAAGAACTGAACAATATGCTTCTTGCTCAAGCTGATGCATGTATTCGTGTTTCCATATCTGTCTGTATACAGAGAAGCACCAACAGTAGTATCTCTTCCATTCCATTACCAGTGATGCCTTTCATCATGCCTCTGCTGTTCTGATATGATGGTGGAAGATCATCATCCGTTCCCTGTAACCAATGCCAATATTTTTTATTATAGCATATCAAATGTTGTTCAAAACGGTGGCTAGGTAAAATTGCCTACCTGTGCGAAAACAATTCCAAAAGTATACTTTGAACACATATTTGAAAATTATGTTCATAAAGGTGACCATTTTAAACACTATAATGCTCTCCATCACGGTGGTGCACCAAAAGGGCAAAGCCCGGCCGGTTTAGTGTCTGAGGCCCGCCCGCTTAGTGGGGCGGGGCTGCACGGTTGGTTGCTGCTTGGCGGCGGCGCTGCTGGTGTCGCTGGCGAGCTGACATCTGGCCTCAAGAGTCTCAGCACCCACGCCAATGAGGAGATCTTCCGTGGCCGCGGGGTCCGGAAGGGGGAGAAATCGCATTTGCGGGGAGACCCGCCGGATGTTCGTAGGGTGGAATGCCAAGTATGTCAAGACCCAGGGACGTCGGTGAGGAGGATTGCCGGTACAGGTTGTTCAAGGGCAACCGCCGCGTCGTTATCCGGCTCAATGCCGCCGCCGCCGCCACCGGGCAAACGTGTTCGGCCTCAACAATTGGCGACCTCACCAGCGAGGATGACCGAGGGCTGAGCACCAGGTGCAGCCACCGCCCCGACCCTTACCCGACAATGGGAGGCTGATTTGATGCCAGGTAATCATGTTGCTAGCTGTTTTAGTTTTCTTTATAGATTATCGTTGTTGTTTCTTACATGTGGCTGATTACCATTTGCATCAATCAAATGGGGATTATGGATTTTGTTTCCCGCTCCCAGGTACTACTAGTCCTCTAGTTATTGATTTTTGTTTGGTCAACAGCATGCACTAGTTTCTTTTGGTATCCGCGCGAACACAAGTTTTTTTGAGAGAATCTGGGGAGGGGGCTTTCCCCCTACAGTTAGTTTATTGCAATGGAAAAGCAAAGGAGTTACAGACAAAAAGTTCAAGAAACAAAAAAAAAAAAAATAGAAAAGAAGCAAAAAAAAAGATCAACAGCAGGACAGAGGGTATAGTCTACTGAACGGAGCCATACCTTTATGTTCTGGTTGGAAGTAGCATTTCAGATCCACTGTATTGATGGATGGTGTTGCAAATGTCCAACTAGCTGTTTGTATGCCCTTGATGGTGAGAAATTTTTTCTCCATGAATATTGCTAGATGTCATGTACTTCATTCAAGTGAATATCTGTTGTTCTCTGAATTAGAATCCGTAACTGATTATAAGCTGTTTTCTGAAACTGGGAGATGCAGTAACCGAGTCAAATCTTCTTGTTCCCAGGCAGTAGCAACAGAGATCATTTATTTTTTGGCAAAGGAATAGAGCTCAGGGTATTGGTTTGCAAGCTTGGCCTCCCCAGTTATCCTGCCAAAATGAACAAGCTTCCCCACTGTTTATTTGAACTGATGCCATCTGCTTAAAGCTTTGGAGGGGATTTTAATTGTCTTTCCACCAAAAAAGACCCTTTCTTTTATAGCACTTGAAGTTTTTCCATTTGGGTAGTGTTTCTCCCCGAACCAACTGAACTCAAGGAATTTCTGCCTTGTTCAAAAAATTTATGCAAGTTTTTGAATAGTAGAGCTTTATTTTGCTTCTCAATGTTATCACTCCCAAACCACCCTCCTCCTTTGTTGTACAGATCATTGGCCATGCTGCTTTTTGGCTGCCCTCTCCATTGACATTAGAACCTCTCAAAGTCAGTGCTTCCTATACTTGGTGATTTGCTTAATAACTGTTTTAGGAATGTCCAGGGTGCACATGTAAAAGGTTGGCAATGCACTGTATTGGTCAGCTCTAATCTTCCAGCTTGGGAAAGGAAAGTGGAGACACTGGCAAGCCTTCTCTCGCATTTATTTACTAATGGAAAGTAATCATGAATTCTTGGCTTTGTTAGGCCCAAAAGGCATCCCTAAGTAGGTAAAGGTAAAAGTTCCCTTAGAACATCCGAAGGTCCTAGCTAAGTGATCCAACCTTTCATCTGTCATATTAATGGGTAGCATCAATGATTTTCTGTAAAAAGTAACCTCAAGGCCAGTTGACTCTGCAAAAGTGTTAAGCATAGACTTTAGAATAGCAACTGATTAGGGTCTCCTTCCATAATGACTAATGTGTCATCAGCATACTGTACCATAGGAAAATCAGGTGCTAAGACTAGTGGTATTGGTAGTTTGAGCAAGCCCATATCTTTTCCTTTTGTTGATTAGTGACTATAAGTAGTTAGCAGCCAAGACAAACAGGGAGTGGTGAAAGAGGATCACCTTTGTCTAACTCCTCTCTTGCAACTAAATGTCTTTCTAGGAATTTAGAAGAACTGCAGAGGTGTCTGAAGAGAAAATTTCCCTCATCCAATTAAGCCAAATTTACCCAAAGCCCTTACATTCCATTAGAGTCAACATTTCTTGGTGCTCAATCTTATCAAATGACTTTTCAAAATCCAATTTAAGAATAATGATCTCTTTCTTGGAATGATGGCACAAGTGTAGGTATTCAAAAAAGCCCAGCCAAGGTAGTCCTAGATGCAGTCCTAGATGGTCCTTGATTTTACAAACCCATATTGATTTGTATGAATAAGCTTGGTGATAACAGTTTGCAGTCTATTGGCCAAAAAGAGCTTGGTAATGAGTTTAACTGAACTGTTAAGCAAGGAGATGGGTCTATAATCCGATATAGAAGTTGGACCATCAGTCTTTGGGATGAGAGTGATGAAGGATTTATTAATACTTTTAAGGCAAAGGTCACCATGATGAAAGGCATTACAGATGTTATAAAAGTCATCCTTAATAGTCTGCCAGCAAGTTTTCAAGAAGTCATTATTAAAACCATTGGGTCCAGGAAACTTATCATTGCGGAGGCAATTGATAACATTATCAATGTCCTAGGTCAGAAAAGGCTCTTCAAGAAAACCCAAACCATCAACTGATTGAATGAAGGTGGATCAACTAGAAAAAGCAGCGATGTTTGAGGTTGCCAACCTATCTTTGAATTTTGCCAAATGATTAGCTCCTTATCTTTATGGGAGAGTATAACAACGCTTGATCAGAAACCAATTGCTTGATAAGATTTCCCTGTGCACTGCACAGGCAGCTGGATTTAGTCCCAAGTCATGGGAAAGCCCTTTAGTCCCTACCGGCTGCGGGCGGACTAAGGTTCGGACTAAATGGAAACTTACCTTTAGTCCCGGTTCCACGGCCCGGGACTAGCAGGGATTTTAGTCCCGGTTGGTAATAATTAACGGGACTAAATCGACCACCGTTGGGCCACTCCTGGCCGCTTTTTACGTGGCCACAAGTTACCAACCTACTTCAAAGAGTTTTTTCTTTTCTTTTTCCTTTTCTTTTTCCTTTTCTTTTTTTCCTTTTTAGTTCCGGTTGGTGCATTATTATTATTTTCGAACGCGTATTGTCCGCTGCTTGTTTATGTAGACAAGACCTATAATCATTTATAATTGAATAATTACATATAAATAAACTACATAAAAACTATTTATATATTATGCATATCTCATTGGTCTACGATACAAAAATTTGTTGTCTCATCACGGAGCAAAGTATTTTACAATCTCTAATTGCTCTCGCCACTCAAGCATCATACAAATGATCATCTTGGTTTTTTGTTTGGAGTGGCTCGTCGGGGTTGAAGAAGTACTCACAAGGGATTTTGGACTTGGTCGTTTAGAAATCGGCGATTGTCTCTGAATGCCTTTAGGCGGACTTGATCAACACCTTCTCCCTCAACCCGTCTCCTATAGTAATCATTAAAAAAAAAAGTTATAAGTATGTATAAGATTTATTAAATAGTAACTAATAATTGAAATAAACTTATTATATAAGAATAGTCATGTATACTTTTGCGTGCTCAAGATTAGATCTTTCATAGACATTAAGAAATTCCGCAGACATAGTATCCTTTATAAATTTTGCCCGCGGTACCGTAGAATCCATTGATGTAGGATAGGACTGGAAAAGTGGCGCAAGTGCCATCTGGACGTGAACTGTGAATCGTAAATAAGCTTCCAAAACCCTAGCAAATAAAACGTCATTTATTAATTATCTATTACATGAATTAAAGAGTTGGAGAGTAATATTTAGGAGATGAAGTTACTCTTGGATAATATCTATCATTTCTTGACAATCTTCCAAAGGGTTTCTCAACTGAGTCATAGATTTGCACATGAGATTGCGGAGATCAATCACAGTGTATCAATGAAAGCTGCATTTGTGTGTAGGCAAAATAATTATTTAACTTCACACGGATGTGATCAATTGAGTTAATAGGATGTAATGAGACACGTAGAATGATAAATGCCCACTTAAAGTTATAGGGGGAAGAGTATATATCTTTTATCCTTTTGATTGATCGGAACCTCCGTGAGATTTCTCTCCTTTGAGGTCTCCATATGGCATAATGGAGTCTTGGGATCTTTTAAACCACAATATAAGGGATCTATAAAATCCAACCTCCTTGTCATTTCTAGCCTCCGAAATTCCCTATCATGTTTGCCACATATGTGTACCAGTTTCTATACTTAGTTATATATATACATATGCATATATATAATAATTCTGCTGTGATATTATTAAAAAGAATCACTTACAGAGGCGAGCGACGGCTTATTAAGGGATTTGTCGGAGCGTCCATGTGGCATATTTGGTGTAGCTCATTAAAATTGAGCGGCAATAAGATCATCACCACGGAGTAATCATGGTTTCTAGATCGGACGCAAATATAGTCATGCTCTTACGCGCGTGCGTCTAGGTACCCTTGTTTGCGGATACATCTGGCGTGCCAAGACCATTGAGAGGCCGCAGGTTGAGCGGACTCTTTGCGGTATTCGTATGTCTTAGCCAATGATCAACTTCTTTTACACTTTGAATTCTTTGACTATCACATTTGGGATAAGGTAAGACCGATTGTCATAAAAAAATCTTCAAAGGTCCTCATAGTTTAAACACGAGAAGATGGCTATTATGCCCAGTCTAGCAACGTCGTCTTTGAACCATATTGATCGGGCTTTCGACTAAGCGGGGCCTTTGGTTGCTGATTGTTCCCAATTTGTGGTACGCCCTTGCGTGCTCCTTTCCCTTTCTCTTCATCCACAGCTTCTAGGGTTGGTTGAAGTGCTCATGGCCGGATAAAGATGATGATTCTTTGCAGGCTACCATACGCGCCTCTTTTTGTTCGACCTCAAACCCCTTTGCGTAGATCTTCGGCTTTGAAGTGAGACCTCGGGGTTTCCGCTTGGCGACTTTTATCCTTTATGGTTCTTGACGTCATTTTTCTTTTGCAGAAGCTTCTAGTGCGGCGAGTCTTCTCATAGGATAGCTGCCGGAATGACGGGTTGTTTCTTCACGGGGGGCTTTTTAAGCAAGGGGCGGCCGACACATTTGATCGTGGCCGGCTCTTTTCTGGTGGGTCCACCGGGTTTCTGCCACTGAGCCACGTGTTGAGGCGATGGCGCTGGCCGTAAGTGGCGGGGTTGGAGCCCGACGTGGAGGCGGTGGGCAGCCGGTGTCGGTGTTGGAGCCGAGGAGGCGGCGTTGTACCAGGTTGCGGTGTTGGAGCACGTGGTAAGCGGTATTGCAGCCGAGGAGGCGCGCGGCCTTGAGGCGTGCGCAGTGTCTTACCTTTGCCTCATTGCGATCACCAAGGGCGCTTATGACGTTGAGTGACCACCAGGTAACCAAAGGGTATACGATTAAACCGCTAACTTACTAAGGAAATACAAAAATAAAGTTAGTGAATAAATGTATAAATAAGTTTAATCACCACTAGGTTCGGTTCTGACGAGGAGGTGGTGGTAGACTACCAGGTGAAGCCCCAGAATAATGATGAAGTTACATTAACAATGAAAAGCCTTCTCTCGCTTGCCCTAGCGGGCCTTTCTCCCCATCGCTTCCTTCTATCTCGAGCCGCATTATTTTCATAGCCTTTTTATAACTCTATCCACCGAGACATTAGTATACATCCAAATTGGTACTGCCCATGGATTCTTGGTGTCTTCTCTCGTAGTGGGTCAATAGGAGTTACAACACCGACGGCAACCATATTTGTGGTAGCCCCCTGGAATGTCACGCGACTCACATGTTGTCTAGCTTCATTAACGTCATCCACCCAGAAAGCGCGCCCCACGTCGTCTTGAGCAGTTGGCACCTCCGGTAGGAAGCACAACCGCTTTTCAACCGACAAAGGGGGCTAATGTTATTTTACCGGCTCGATGTCGTTTGCCTTTTGCATAGAACTTAAGACTTCACACTTGCCTTTTTGATTTCCTCGTTCATTCTCGCTTCCGGTTCTTTCTCTCATTTGTATCGCTTCCACGAGCCGCCGTGTATTTGCGGGGACCCGGTGCCTCCAACCTCCTTGTCGCTCTGCGTCCTCTTCCTTCTTTCTTTGGCGGCTTCTATAAGTGGGTCTATCTTGAGGAAGCCATGCTCCCACGATATCTCCCCATAGCCTCTTGTTCGCCCCAGGTGTTCGGCCGGTCTCAGGGCGTATGTCGGCTCATCCTTCTCTCTATTTGGTGCCAAGCCCCACTTTCCGACTAATTATCGGCATGGGCGATCTGCAGCCCCACTCTCTGCTGACTTCTCGCCATACACCACCTTTCCGGTCTCTAGGTCGGGGTTCCCCATGACCCGAAGAACCAATACTTAAGCCCTTTCGAGGCGGTTGAGTGATTACAGTTCTATCCCTTATCAACAATCTCATTCAAGCTTACGCCACTTGGGGAATAGCGGACCAGCGTAGCGCGAACCCAAGTGATGGTGGTATTGTTTGTGTCTAGCATTTTCCCGATTAAAAACTTTCATCCGAGGCGACCCTCATGCAGGTTCTTGGAAGCGTGCGAACTCATCCCAAAAAAGGCCTCAACTTGACATAGGCCTTTGTTGGTGAAATCCGGTATCTGCGTTTTTTCAACAAAAGTCTTGGAGTTTTTCTTCCAAGCTTCGAAATTGTTTGGCCATCTTACGATAGCCCATGTTTTAACCTTCTCCTTCAAAGCTTCATCCCATGTATCTTAGCGTGGAAATCTTTGAAGGATATCTCCCCCCCATAGCAACTCCTTGTCGCCGATCCAGAGACATAACTAATAGCGAGGGGTTATCTTTTCGGGTTTCTTCCATTCTGAGCACCGATCGGGGGCTGCCCTCACTAGATATCCACAAGTGAGCAACAAATTTCTTGCCATGTTCTCCAAAAGTACTTGGCATTCACCCTCAAAATTAAATAAAAAATCACGGAAATTCTTAACGGCTTCTAGCCGGGCCTCGCACTTTTCTACCACTCCCTGTTGTTGTCGGTGATCCAGAGGGGGCTACACAAACCAAGTATAAATATATTAATACACAAGTCAATCATTCTTTTTAATTTCATGAATATACATATAGACAAGATGAACTAAAGCGAGACCTCATCGGGATTGTCTCCCATAAGTTCTTAAATGTCGGTAATCTTGACTCCCATCATCTATTTGTTCATTCTCATCACCTTTCCACTTGGGGATTACGATTGCGCCTGGCCGTTGATAAGGTCCATCATTGCCTCATCCATGTTCTCAATCGGATCGGCCATTTTAAGCAAAAGTTGTTACAATTCAATTGGTCATGGCATGCCATAGTTAATAAAGTTAAATAAAAGTATCATTAATAAGGTTACTTCACATAAAAGGTACACAAATAAAGTATTATGACATGACAAAGTTAATAAAGTTAAATAAAAGTATCATCAATAAAGGTTACTTCACATATAGGTACACAAAAAGTCATATGGACATGTCAAAGTTATTAAAGTTAAATAAAAGTATCATCAATAAGGTTACTTCACATATAGGTACACAAAAAGTCATATGACATGTCAAAGTTATTAAAGTTAAATAAAAATACCATCAATAAAGTTACTTCACATAAAGTTACTTCACATAAAGTTAAATAAAAGTATCATCATATTACAAGTTACATAACATGAAGTTACATAATAAAGTCACATGACATGAGAAAGTTAATAAAAGTTCAATAAAAATACCATTAGTAAAGTTACATGACATGAAGTTACTTGCCATTCTATTAAAATTACATCATCTAGTGGAGTTTGGCCATCCTAAGTATAATTCTAAGCTTTTGCCACTTGATGGCAGGAGCTATATCTTGTTAACAAATTGATAGCAAATGCAATATCAAGTCATGTATGAGTTGATAGATACATGAGTTCTATAGCACATAGATATGACACCTCATGCCAAGACTTTCACTATCACATTCTGAAGGTTGAAAAGTTCTTTTGATTACATCAAATGATCTAACAACTACTAGCATACTCAATGGATTTGCTTTATCCATGTAAAATTATATAATGAAATTATATAATAAAGTTACTCTCGACCCCACTTTTACATGAAATTACATAATGAAATTATATAATAAAAGTTACTTGACATAAAAAATTAAAGTCACTTAAAGGTATTTAATTATATACATGATAAAAGTTAATTATATTTAGTAAGGTGTTTAACTATATTCACTTTGGGTCGATTGTTTTCGTTAAGTCGGTCATCGTTGGGTTAAAAATCGCTTAGGTCATGCTTTCACGTTCGTTCGGTCGTCATTAGGGTTTAGTGAGTTTCATTTAGGTCGCAACGTCGTCATTAGAGTTTCAAATAAAATTTTAGTCGTTCGCGCTCTCCTTCTAGCGCCAAGTTACGCCGCCAGAGGCTCTCGGCTCGATGGCCGGCCACAACACACAACCAGGACATCCAGCGGCTCGGCGGCCGTCCACAAACACACATCCAGCGGCTCGGCGGCCGTCCACAAACACATCCGCGGCTCGGCGGCCCGACACAACACATGGAAGAGGTCGGCCGAGGGCTCTGCTCTCACCCGGCCGGAGAGGCTGCGGTCGTCGGCCGGAGAAGGCGGTGAAAAAGGTCGCCCAGGGCTACGCTCTCAAAAGCAACGAGGGCTCCGGTGAAAAAGCGAGGTGGCGGAGCCGGGGGACTCGTCGGTCGGAGGAAAGGGTCGTGGCGGAGGCTACGGTCGTCAGTCTTGGCCTTGGCGCGCGGGGACTGCGATGGCGGCGCGCTGCGAGGGGGACCGGGGCCGTCGGGGCTGTAGCCGGATTGTCCCCTCCGGCGTCGCGTCGTCCGGGGCGGCTCGTCGGAGGTCGGCGGCAGCGCGAGGCGGGGAAGGAATCACGAGGAGCGGGGGAGCGACCTCGGCCTGAGGGGAGAGGAGGTGAAGAGCGGTAACCCGTTGGGGCTCGTCGAGGGAATTAAATCGGCGTGCGTCGGCAGCCTTGTCGGAGAGGAGGCGCGGTCGCCGGTTGTATACTACGTCGATCTGGATCGGGAGGAGGAAGAAGAGGCCGGCCTGTACTTTAAATACCAACGCAGCTTTAGTCCCGGTTCGACCACGAACCGGGACTAAAGACCCTTTAGTCCCGGCGTAAGGAGCACCGGGACTAAAGGTAAACCTTTAGTCCCGGTCCGTGGGCGGGGCCGGGACTAAAGGTTAACTGCTAGTCCCGATTGCTTAACACCAAATCCGGGACTAAAAAAGGTTTTTCCCCTTTTAGGTTAACCCGGTATTATATTTCTTTTTTTATTGTTTTGTTTATATTCCAAATCTTATTAATTGCATAGTAAATGAAATATTAGGCATAAAATTTTTTAAAAAACAAAATTGATTTTCTTTTTGCCTTGGTTAGCCCTTATGTATTATGTACCATAAATTATGTTCTTAAATTACAATAGTGTTTTGCAAATATAAGAAATAATTAAGTATTTTTGTTAATGCAAAAATATATTACTTAATTTAAATATCCTAAAGTAGGTGTTCTTGATAGAAAATGTGTTTGTGCATTAATTAAACGTAAATTTTGTTTATATTTTCTTCATTAATCTCTAAAATCGAGCTACACATTGATATTCACCATTACATCGATTATTTTTAAAATATTTTCTTTTTATTCTTATTTTTTTATATTCATTAATTAGATTAATTTTGTTAACAATTAATATTTCAATTTTTTGTCTAATTGCTTTCATAACAAATTTGGATCTTCATGCTTGCCCAAATGCCTTATCGGATACACCATTACATTGCTTTCCATTTCAATAACTCCAATGTTGTACCCAATTTTTTTGCCCATCTTGAGCGGATGGGTATAGTAATTTCTTGTGATCTTCTAGCATGCGGTCAAACTTTTTACTTCTCTTTTCACTTTCACATTCTTTACGGCATGCATCACGAATGGCATCAGCGAGAGCATCACCTTCACCGAGGAGAACCTCCCTCTTCTGTGACTTCTCCCATTTGCCATATCATCGAGCCACGGAGTGTGAGCAATAAGTCGGTCCGGGCTCGGTTGTTCTTGTTCTTCTTCACATTCGTCCATCAATATCCCCGTTTCTCCATGTTTGGTCCAACAAATATAGTTTGGCATGAAACCCGGCTTGAAAGAATGTGAGTGAATAATTCTAGAGCTAGAATATTCCTTGAAATTCGGACACAAGGCACATGGGCAACGTATGAATCCATCACGTTTGTTTTCCTCGGCCACTCTTAAGAAATGATGCACACCATCAATGAATTCTTTGAGCGGCGATCGGCATTGTACATCCAACCACGTGTCATTATCATTCCAAAATAAAGTATGATAAGTTTCTATTTTTTACTGCTGAGAAATAAAAGTAATAAAGAACCTAAAACACCAAAGTTATCTATTTCTCTAAATAATCAAGAAACTTGGTACGCATACTAGTTATAATTAAATAATGAACTCCTGTCACAAATTGCAAAAAAAATATATTATAACCTTAAATTCTCGATTTCTATTTTTCCTAAACAAAACAAAACTAAATCACAACAAAAGTTCTCTATTTTTTCTAACTAATCAAGTTATGTGACATGCATAGATCGAAAGCATAGATCGAAATCTATAAATATAAAAGCTATAATTATAGATTATTTCAATTAATTACATAAAAGCATAGATCGAAAGCTACAACAGAACTTTATACAAAAGTATACCGTTTAATATGTTTATTTAGAGATCTACTCACTTAGAGTGTAAGAAAATAAGATTTTTATATTTTATGATTTTCTATGATTTACTATAATATTTTAAGATTTGGTCAAAATAAATAAAATAGACTAGCAACAAGTTTAAACTAAAGTATACTATAGTATATATTCAACTTGTATAGATTTACTCATATGGAGTCCAACAAAATTAGATTTTTTTGTTTTTTGTCTTATGAACCTTTTTGTGATTATGATTTTTCAAAAAAAATCAGCATAAATAAAAAAATAAAATATAAAACTATTGTTATTAACTTCGGACACAAATTGCAAAAAAATATATTATAACCTTAAATTCTCTATTTCTATTTTTTGCTAAACAAGCAAAACTAAATCACAACAAAGTTCTTTATTTTCTAACTAATCAAAGAGATGTGACATGCATATACTTGTGTAAAATAAACTAATAAACCTATAAACTAAAAAAAACTTAAGAAGATGAAGTTGGTAACCTCTAAACAAGTAAATAGCCGGGCGTAGAAGTGAAGAAATGAATCAATAGCCGGAGATTGGAGCACAAATCAATCAAGAACACATGAAGAACTTGAACAACATGAAGAACAAAAAGGAAGGAAGAGTGAGCTCGGGCAGCTCGGCCGGGGGAGGAAGAAGGGTTCAAATACAGGGGGGGATTTAATCCGGGTCCCCTAACCCAGCTTAGGGACTAAAAGTCCACCTTTAGTCCCGGTTGGCTAACCCGACGAGGTGAAAACCTTTGGTCCCGGTTGGTGTTACCAACGGGATAAAAATGGACCTAGCCCCGTTGGTGTCCCCCAACCGGGACTAAAGAGTCCCACTGCGGTTACCCTGACACCATAGCCGTTAGGGCAGGGGACTTTTAGTCCCGGTTGGGGACACCAACCGGGGCTAATGAAGTCTTTAGTCACACAGCATTTTGGGCGGGGAGCTAATGTTGAGATCATTACATATAAAATAAACTACATAAAAACTATTTATATATATTATACATATCTATTGGTCTACGATACAAAATTTACATGTCTCCGTCCACGGATAAAGTATTTACAACTTAATTGTTCTCCGCCACTCAAGCATCATACAAATGATCATCTTGGTTTGGTTTGAGTGGCTCGTCGTGGTTGAAGAAGTACTGGCCGGCGGGATTTAGACTTGGCCTTAGAAATCTCGGCGATTGTCTCCGAATGCCTTTTAGCGGACTTCGTGCCTCTCGTAACACCTTCTCCCCTCAACCACGTCTCCTATAGTAATCATTAAAAAAGTTATAGGTGCCAGTGTATAAGATTTATTGTGTTGGGTAACTAATAATTGAAATAAACTTATTATATATACACGTTGTACTTTTGCGTGCTCAAGATTAGCATCTTTTCATAGACATATGTCCCACACAAAGGGTCCGTATAAATTTTTGTCCGTGGTCGCCGTAGAACCCAATCGATGTAGGATAGCTTCAAAGTGGCGCTTTAAATCTGACGGTGAATCAGAACGAACCAAGCCCAAACCCTAGCAATAAACGATCATTATTAATTATCTATTACATAGTTAAAGAGTTGAGAGTAATATTTAGAGATCAAGCTACTCTTGATAATATCTATCATTTCTTGGTAATCTTCCGTGGTGGTTTTCAACGAGTCATAGATTTTTCGCACATGAGATTGCCAGATCAATCACAAATTAATATCCAATGAAAAGCTGCATTTGTGTGTAGGCAAAATAATTATTTAACTTCACACGGATGTGATCAATTGAGTTAATAGAATGTACGTAGACACGATAATGATACTTTCCTACTTAAAAGTTATAGGAAAGAGTATATATCTTTTATCCTTTTTGATTGATCAGAACCTCCTCGTGATTTCTCTCCGCTTGAGGTCCTTATATGGCATAATGGAGTCTTGGGATCTTTAAATACAATATAAAGGATCTATAAATCCAACCTCCTTTTTGTCATTTCTTTCTAGCCTGGGATTCCTCTCATCATAAGCTGCATATGTGTGTGTACCCGTTTATAATTAGTTATACATATACATATGCATATATATAATAATTTACAAAGGATATTATTAAAAAGAAAGAATCACTTACGTATTTGGGTTTTTGGGATTTAACCAGAGCGCCCATGTGGCATATAGCTGGTGTAGCTATTAAATTGAATGTTAATAAGATCATCACCACGGAAGTAATCATGGTTTCTAATTCGACGCGAAATATAGTCATTCGCTTTTCGCCGCACGCTGCCTAGGGACCAATTTGTTTAGCGTATACATCCGCGTGCCAAGTTCGCCGAGGGCCGCTAGGTTGAATGTAATTTTGCCGTATTCATATGTCTTCCGCCAATGATCAACTCTCTTTTGCACTTTGAATTGCTGCCCCAAATTATCATTTGGGATAAGGTAAGACCAAAGGTCCGCAGAAAAATCTTCAAGGTCCTCATAGTTTAAACTCCGAAGGTAATCGCCGGGTCTAGCACGCCATGTTTGAACCATATTGATCGTGTACAACTAGCGGGGCAATGCTGCTTTGATTGTTCCTCGAAGCCGTGGTACACCCTTTGCGCGTTTCTTTTTCCCCTTTCTTCATCCCTCGCTTCTAGGGATTTGGTTAGAGTGCGCCTGGCATCGATAAAGATGATGATTCTTTTCCGAGCCGACGCTTTTTTTTTGTTCAAATTTCAACCCTTTGTCAGAGATCTTTCCTCGCTTTAGCAAGAGGTAGGGCTTCTCGTGCTTCCGCTTGGCTTGACTTTTATCCTTTAGGTTCTTGAAGAAACCGCCCATTTTTCTTTTACCGCTTTCTAATTTGCAAAGTAGCTTTCTCATAGGATAGCTTCTTAGAATGACGGGGTTGTTTCTTCAATAGGGTTTTTGGCGCGGGCGGCCGATTAATATTTGATCGTGTGGCCGCCTCTTTCTTCAGGGGTCCCATCGCTCGCGCCGAGCCACGTGTTGAGGCGGCGGCGCTGCCGGCGTGTTGGAGCCCGACGGGAGGCGAGGGGGCAGCCGTGCTGTGTTGAGCCCGAGGAGGCGGCAAGCAGCCCGAGGTTGCGTGTGTTGGAGCACGGGTGGCGTGGTGTTGTCGCCGAGGAGGCGGCGCAGCCCGGGGCGATGCAGCCGTAGAACACCGCCGTTATCACCACGGCGCTATGACACGTTGGTGACCACCAGGTAAATCAAAGAGGTATATACGATTAAACCGCTAACTTACTAAGGAAATACAAAATAAAGTTAGTGAATAAATGTATCGTGAAAGTTTAATCACCACCTAGGTTCTGCCCCCGACGAGGAGGTGGTGGTAGACTACTGGGTGAAGCCCCAGGAATACGATGAAGCGCTTGCGCCAACAAATGAAAAAGCCTTCGCTTGCCCTAGCCGCCTCTCCCCATCGCCTCCTTTCTATCTCGAAGCGTACATTTTCATAGCCTTTATAACTCTATCCTCCGAGACATTAGCATATCCACCGGTACTGCCCATGGATTCTGGTGTCTTAGGGTCATTAGGAGTTACAACACCGACGGCAACTATGACCGGTAGCCTCCCGGGAATGTGCGCCACATGTTGTCTCTAGCTTCATTAACGCCATCCAATGAAAGCGCAGCCCTCTATCGCCGCCTTGAACAGCTTGGCACCTCCGTGGAAGCACAACCGCTTTCAACCGACCGGGGCTAATGTTGATCGCCGGGCTCGATGTCGCTTTGCCTTTTTGCATAGAACTTACAGCCTTCCTCGCACTTGCCTTTTTGATTTCCTCGCTCATTCTCGCTTCCAGTTCTTCTCTCGTCAGATCGCTTCACGAGCCGCTTCAGTGACTCAAGCAGACCAAGTGCCTCCAACCTACGCAATCGCCTCAAGGCCCTCTTCCTTCTTCTCTTTGGCGGCTTCTATAAGTGGGTCTATCTTGAGGGAAGCCATGCTCCCAATGACATCTCCCCATAGCCTCTTGTTCGCCCACCGTTCAGCGCCTGTGGCGTATGTCAGCCATCCTTCTATTTGGCCGCCAAGCCCCACTTTCGCCTAATTAACCGCATGGGCTGGGCCGCTCCACTCTCTCTTCCGTTTTTCTCGCTTATACACCACCTTTTCCTACTTAGGTCCGTGGTTCCCATGACCGAAGAACTAATACTTGGCGCGCCAAAGCCTGGAGTGATTCCGGTTCTATCCCCTTATCAACAATCACTGCTCGCTCAAGCTTCGCCACTTGGGAATACAGACTGTAGCCACCAACTCAAGTGATGGTGGTATTGCTTGTGTCTAGCATTTTCCTCGACACGCTCATCCAAGCTCGACCCCTCATCCGAAGTTCTTGAAGCTGCATTTAACTCATCCCAAAAAGGCCTCAACTTGACATAGTCCTGTTGGTGAAATCCGTGTCTCGCTTTTTTCTCAACAAAAAGTCTTCGAGTTTCTTCTTCCAAGCCTCGAAATTGTTTGGCCATCTCTCCTCGTGATAGCCTATGTTTTAACCTTTCTCCTTCAAAGCTTCATCCTGTATCTAGCGTGAAATGCCAACATATCTCCCATAGCAACTCCTTGTCACGATCCGGTACATAACTAATAGCGTGGTTATCTTTCTTCCGTTTTTCCCATTCTTAAAGACCGATCGAGCCTCCGTCTCACTAGATATCCACAAAGTTGAGCAACAAATTTCTTGCCATGTTCTCCAAGTACTTGGCCTGCACTTCGCCAAATTCCTCGACAAAATATACCGACCTCTAACGCTTCTTCGCTGGCCCTCGCGACTTTTCTACCACTCCCTGTGAGTTGCCAAGTGATCCGCAGGGCTACACAAAACAAGTATAAATATATTAATACACAAGTCAATCATTCTTTTTAATTTCATGAATATACATAGACAAGATGAACTAGCTTGGTGACCTCATCGATTGTCTCCCATAAGTTCTTTTCAGAATCAGCTAAGGCACCGATTCCCATCATCTATTTGTTCATTCTCATCACCTTCCACTTGGGGATTCTGATTGTCACTGTTGATAAGGTCCATCATTGCCTCATCCATGTTCTCAATCGGATCGGCCATTTCTCGCAAAAAGTTGTTACAATTCAATTGGTCATGTAGCCTATAGTTAATAAAGTTAAATAAAAGTATCATTAATAAGGTTACTTCACATAAAGGTACACAATAAAAGTATTATGACATGACAAAGTTAATAAAGTTAAATAAAAAGTATCATCAATAAGCTACTTCCACATATAGGTACACAAAAGTCATATGACATGTCAAAATTAAAGTTAAATAAAATAATGATCAATGTCATTTCAAAGTTATTCAAAAAGTTAAATAAAAGTATCATCATATTACAAGTTACATAACATGAAGTTACATAATAAAGTCACATGACATGAGAAAGTTAATAAAGTTCAATAAAAAATACCATTAGTAAAGTTACATGACATGAAGTTATTTTTGCCATTCTATTAAAATTACATCATCTTAGTGAGTTTTAGCTTATCCTAAGTATAATTCCTAGTTTGCCACTTGATGATGTGAGCTATATCTTGTTAACAAATTGATAGCAAATGCAATATCAAGTCATGTATGAGTTGATAGATACATGAGTTCTATAGACTATAGATATGTCACAAATCACCTCCCTCGAGTGGCCAAGAACAATCTTCAACCTTGCTCAACTCCGGCTCGCTGCTCTAACCGTCTAGGTGACGGCAATCACCAAGAGTAATAAGCTCAATCGCAGCAAGAACGCCTCACTAGTGCCACTAGATGCTCAATCATAAGGCAAATGCACTAGAAGCTCTCCCAATCACTCTCTAGATCAATCAAAGTGAGTGCAAAGTGTGGGAGGAGGTTTGCTTAGCTCTAGGGGATGTCAAGGATGTCAAAGTGCCAAGAGAGACTCCCCCAAGCCAGCCCAAACAACTTATATAGGCGTCCCCAAGAACGCCAACCGTTACTCACAAAACTTCGCCGCTCGCGGCGTCGGCGGGACGCTTAAGTAACGACCGGACGCCGTCCGGTCGCCGGTGTCGGTCACTCTCACCGAGCCACGTGTCCCTGAACCGTTGCGCGCCAACGGCTCGATCACTCGCGCGATGTCAGCACGACGACCGACGCGTCCTGTGCCAGCACCGGACGCCCGGCCAAAGTGAGTCCTGTCGCTACCCCAGAGCTCGAGAAACGCAAATTCTCGACCGGACGCGTCCTGTAATGCACCACGACCGGACGCGCCCGGCGTCCGGTCCACAGACCCTAACTACGGCGCATAAAACCCTGGCACCCGGACTCCGGTCGCTCGGCGTCCGGTCGCCCAAAATCAGCGGACGCCAACACTTGACCGGACGCGTCTGGTCCCTACCAGGACAGCGTCCGGTCACTTCTGAGTGACTCCATTTCGCCCGAAAACTTCCGAGTCCCGCCTCGCGAGCTCGGCGAGAGGGTTCTACACCCAAACACCATCACCTCTTGCTCTCATGTGCCAACACCAAAGTGTCTCACCACTTGTGCACGTGTGTTAGCATTTTCAAAATAAATTTTGCAAGAGTTAGCAAGCACACTAGATCCCTAATGCATATGCAAAGTCATTGCTCACCTAGTGGCACTTAGATAACCGATATTGCGCGACATCGCCCCTCTTAATAGTACGGTTATCAATCCTAAACCCGGCCATCAACTTCTCTACTCACCTATGGCCGGCAAAAAGGAAATGCCCTAACATATACCTTTGCCTCTAGCATTCTATCTTGCTCCTTATCTTCCTTCATCTCTAAGTGTGGTACTTGATCACTTGTGGTCATCTCCACCATCTTGATCACCATTCCACCACTTGGCTTGGACCTCCCCTTTCTCTAATGCTACACACTTAGCAATAGGGTTAGTCCTAGGTTTCATCAATTAGCCAAAACCAAAGTAGAGCTTTCAATCTCCCCCTTTTTGATAATTGATGACAACCTCCACAAAGATATGAAATTGAATATATTTTTGGCTTTACACCACTTGTCTAAACAATTTGAGCTTGTGAGAAGAATTGGACAAGTCATGTAAAACACATTTGGTAGCTATGGCTCCCCCTACATGTGTGCTAAGAGTTTGGATTTAGAAGCTTTGCACATATGATAGATGAAAAGGTTTTAGGAGAGTTATTTCTACCAAATTGATGCTAAGGTGTATAAAAAGGATCTTTAAAGCGTGATACCATCGGAGTGCACATCATGAACCATCCTTAGCACCAATATCTAGCTAGAAAGAGTAAATAGCTAGAAACCACGTGAGATCAATATTAAAAGTACGGTTTCTAGATACCACTTGGAAAAACCATTCTAAATCTAGCTAGAGCCTATGCATGCTAGTAATCAATTCACAAATCAAGTTCTATACCAGCAAGCACCATACAAGCAAGAGAGAAACCACTAGAGAGATATATAAATCTAAGTGCAATGCAAGCAACTATATGAATGTGCACAACCAAATGCAATCAATCATGTTCATGAGTTTGCTCCCCCTACTTATATGCTTCAAAATTTTGATCCTTTTCTATTCTTTAATTTTCATCTCTCCCCCTTGATACATGATATCTTTGCTCTAATCTCTCCCCCTTTGTCATCAATGACGACAAAAAGATTATGATCGTGTTTGGTGTAGACTTGAAATCATAGAGGAGGCTAGGAGTGGAGAGATGATCACTTAAAGTTGAGGATCACTTGTTTCCACAAATTTCCTTCTCTTGTGGTTCAAACTAGCAAACTTGCATAAGTAATTTAGTTCGGTTTGAACCAATGACAATAAGCTTCTTCACACATCTTTCAATGGTTATCTTGTCAATGTTGAACTAAATCCTTTCTTGCTCATTTAACTAGATCAAACACTAGGTTCACATTCTCATGAACAAATCATATTTAGCCACTAGACCATACAAGACATAGAAGCAATAGTAGTATAATATGTACTTAAAACCATTTTATTTTCATGAATGAGCCTAGATGAACAAGGGGTATCACAAGAATATGTCTATATGTTCTAAGCAAGTCCTTAGCAAGTATGAATGCATTATGCCGAATAATTTCACTTTTGCTTTAGTCGAAGGAGAGGCATGTCATATAGTTGGGGGTGCATTCATTTCATGTTGGAGAAGTTGAGAATGTTCAATTCATTTCTCAATGTTCAAAATCTCTTCTCATCAAGTGGCTTGGTAAAGATATCAGCAAGTTGATCATCGGTGCCCACACTCTCAATAGAAATGTCTCCTTTTGCTTGGTGATCTCTAATGAAGTGATGTCTTATGTCAATGTGCTTTGTTCTTGAATGTTGAACCAGATTGGTGGTGATCTTCACGGCACTTTCATTGTCACATAGCAAAGGCACTTGTCCAAACTTGATTCCAAAATCCTTCAATGTGGCCTTCATCCATAGCAATTATGCACAACAACTTCCCCAAGACTAATGTATTCGGCTCCGGCGGTAGAGAGTGCAACACTATTTTGTTTCTTGGATGACCATGAGACAAGTGACCTTCCTAGCAATTGGCATGTTCCACTAGTGCTCTTTCTATCTATCTTGCATCCCGCATAGTCGGAGTCCGAATAACCAATCAACTCAAAGTTTGACCCCTTGGAATACCACAATCCAACATTAGATGTGTGCTTTAGATATCTCAATATCCTCTTGGTTGCCTTCAAGTGACTTTCTCTAGGTGAAGCTTGAAACCTTGCACACATGCACACACTAAACATGACATCCGGCCTAGAAGCGGTCACATAGAGTAGGCTTTCAATCATTAACCGATACAACTTTTGATCTACCATGTTACAACTTGCATCCAAGTCAAGATGACCATTTGTTCCTATTGGTGTTCCAATTGACTTGGCTTCTTCCATTCCAAACTTCTTCAACATGTCCTTGATGTACTTGCTTTGACTCAAAATGTGTCTTTCTTCAATTGCTTGATTTGTCGCCCAAGGAAATAGCTAAGCTCTCCAATCATAGACATCTCAAACTCTTTTGCCATCATATTTTCGAACTCTTCATAAAAGTCTTGGTTGGTTGATTCAAAGATGATATCATCCACATAGATTTGCAATACAAACAAGTCATTTTCAATCTTCTTGGTGAAGAGAGTGTTATCAACCTTCCCCATCTTGAACCCTTTAAAGAGCAAAAAGTCTCTCAATCTCTCATACCATGCCCTGGAGCTTGCTTCAAGCCATAGAGAGCCTTCTTCAATTTGTAGACATGATTGGGCTTTTTGATATCTTTAAATTCCGAGGGTTGCTCAATATACACTAGCTCATTGATGAATCCATTCAAGAAAGCACTTTTCACATCCATTTGATATAGCTTGATGTTGTGGGCACAAGCATAGGCTAATAAGATTCTAATTGCCTCCAATCTTGCTACCGGTGCATAGGTTTCTCCAAAGTCAAGACCCTCTACTTGGGTGTATCCTTGTGCTACCAATCTTGCTTTGTTTCTCACAACTATGCCATCTTGATCTTGCTTGTTCTGGAATACCCATTCTTTGGACACTCAACTAATTCCCAAACTTGATTTCTTTTAAAGTTGTTGAGCTCTTCATGCATGGCATTGACCCAATCACAATCCATCAAAGCTTCATCAATCTTCTTTAGCTCCATGGATGAGACAAATAAATAGTGTTCACAAAATAATGCCAATCTTGATCTTGTTTGCACACCACTTCTAATATCACCAACCACTTGATCTAGAGGATGATCCCTTACAATATGAGTTGGTTGGAGAACATGAGGTTGAGCACTAGAGCTTGGTTGATAACTAGGTTGAGATGATGTACTAGCCACTTGGTCTTACAATTGAGAATCATTAACTCGAGTTTGAACTTGAGAGCCACTAGCTTGCATATTTAGAGATGTGATCACTTGATCTTTGTCATCTTCAACATCCACCATTTGAGTTGGCCTAATGTCCCCAACATCTATTTCCTTCATGGCTTGTATCAATTGAGTACCTCTCACATCATCAAGGTTTTCTTCTTCATCTTGAAAGCCTTTGGTTTCATCAAATTCAATATCATGCACTTCCTCAACTATGCCATGAGTGAGATTCTAAACTCTATATGCTTTGCTTGTAGTGGAGTAACCGAGTAGAAATCCTTCATCACACTTCTTTTCAAACTTGCTCAATCGAGTGTCCTTCTTGAGAATGTAGCATTTGCATCCAAACACTCTAAAGTATGCAATATTAGGCTTTCTTCCATTCAACAACTCATATGGTGTCTTCTCCAATAGCCTATGACAATAGAGCCTATTTGAGCAATAGTTGGCGGTATTGATTGCTTCGGTCCAAAATGAATGATCCACATTGTATTCACTCAACATTGATCTTGCCATGTCAATCAAAGTTCTATTCTTCCTTTCAACTAGCCCATTGGATTGAGGAGTGTACTTAGCCGAGAATTGATGCTTGATGCCAAAGTCATCACATAGCTTTTCAATTCTTGTGTTCTTAAACTCACTACTATTGTCACTTCTCACTTTCTTGATTGATGTTTCAAACTCATTTTGACTTCTCTTGACAAATGTCTTGAATGTGTCAAACACTTCACTTTTGTCGGCAAGAAAGAATACCCAAATGTATCTTGTAAGGTCATCCACTATCACAAATCCATACTTGCTTCCACCAATGCTCTCATACTTGGTAGGGCCAAATAGATCCATATGCAACAACTCAAATGCCTTGCTTGTGCTCATCATGCTCTTGTTGGGATGAGTGTTGCCAACTTGTTTGCCCATTTGACATGAACTACATAGCTTGTCTTTTTTAAATGTCACATCTTTCAATCCTCTAACTAGATCATGCTTGATTAGCCGGTTTAGTTGCTTCATGCCAACATGTCCAAGTCTTCTATGCCATAGCCAACCCATACTTGATTTAGTGATCAAACATTTTGTCAATTGAGCTTCACTAGCATTGAAATCCACAAGATAGAGATTCTCATATCTAAAGCCTTTGAATATCAAGTTGCTTCCATCAACACTCACTATCTCAATATCATCAACATGAAATATGCATTTGAATCCAAGATCACACAATTGAGCCACGGACAAGAGATTGAAGTTGAGAGATTCCACTAGCAACACATTGGAGATGGACATATCATTTGTGATTGCAATCTTTCCCAAGCTTTTGACCTTGCCTTTGCCACTGTCACCAAAAGTGATATTATCAACACCATTGTCACTTGATGAGATTGATTTGAACATTCTAGAATCCCCAGTCATATGTTGAGTGCACCCATTATCAAGCACCCAATGCCTTCCTCCGGCTTTGTAATTGATCTATAAAAGCAAATCAATTCTTTTTAGGTACCCAAACCTTTTTGGGTCCTCCAAGGTTAGTCACTAAGCTTTTGGACACCCAAATTGCCTTCTTCTTTGGGCCAACAATGGGAGCGCCAATGAACATAGCCTTCACACCATTAGCACCCTTGGTAAGCAAATAACAAGAATCATAATAAATAGAGGATATGTTAGCATTCTTTTTGTTCTTGCAATATTGCTCTACATGCCCCACTTGCTAGCAACTAGAGCAAAACCGACCATTGCCCTTCACAAAACTAGTCTTGTGAGTGACAAAGGCCGCCTTGCCATTCTTGGGGGTATAGCCTAATCCATCTTTGTTAAGGGAGAACCTTTGGCTACCCAAGCACTTTAGCAAGCGGGCATCTCCACCATAAGCCTTGCCTAAGACATGAGTGAGCTCATTCACCTCTCTCTTGAGAGTCTCATTCTCCACCATAAGTGAGGCATCACAAGTGAAGCCATCACTAATAGTAGATGTGGCATTGCTTGAGCTACAAGAGGGGTTAGCGGGACCAACAACAATAGGAGTATAGAATGATTCATCAAGAATATCACAAGTAACTCCTACGTTGCATGTGTCTACGACATCCTCAATCTTAGCTTGATCAAGAAGGGAGGAGTGAGCTTTTTCAAGCTTGGTGTGGGCCTTCTCAAGCTTCTCATGAGCTTCCATTAGCCTCTCATGAGTAGCATTGAGCTCATCAAAGGATTGCTCAAGAGCTTTCTTGCTCTTGGGCAACTCTTTGCACTCCTTCCTCTTTTTCTCAATGTAAGAGTGAGCATCTCGTAGCATGCCAATGAGGTCCTTCTTTGAGTACTCCTCATCATCATCACTCTCACTATCGCTCTCATCATCGGATTTACCTTGGATGGCTTGGCCATTAAGTATGTCGATGGAGCATCAAAGAGTGAAGGCTTGTTGGAGATGGCAAGACTAGCAAGTGCCTTCTTCCTTGATTTCTTGTCATCTTCACTCTCATCATCACTATCACTTGAGACATCACTATCCCATGTGACACAATAAGATTGCCCCTTCTTCTTCTTCTTGAACTCAAGCTTCTTCTCCTTCTTTTCCTTCTTGTCCTTCCTCTTTTTCTTGTTTTTCTTCTTCTTGTCATCCTCATCACTATCATCATCACTAGAGAGAGGACAATCGGCAATGAAGTGATCTTTACTCTTGCACCAAAAGCATCTCTTGGTGTTGATTGCATCTCTTCTCTTTCTTGCACCATAGCCCTTCTTCTTCATGAACTTACCAAACTTGCGCACAAGAAGAGCCATTGCTTCATCATCTACCTCACTAGAGCTTGTGCTAGCTTCATCACTTGATTCTTGCTTCTTCTTGCCTCTTGATGAAGTAGCCTTGAATGCAACCACTTCCTTATCTTTCTTCTTCTCTTTGTCCTTCTCATCCTTTTGGGAGCCCCCTTCCCGTTCCACACGGTAGGTGTCATTTGTGATCACCTCACCTAGTACTTGGTTAGGGGTTTTGGTGTCCAACCCTTCTCTCACTAGCATTGTGACCAAGACCTTAAATCTTGATGGTAGGCATCTTAGGAACTTGTGAGAGAAATCCGCATTCTCCACCTTCTCACCCAAACTCTTCAAGTCATTGACAATCACTTGGAGGCGGCGATACATCTCCGGCACACTCTCATCATCTTGCATCTTGAAACTTGAGAGCTTGTCCTTGAGGATGTATAGCTTGGCACTCTTCACGGCTTGTGTGCCCTCATATGTCTCTTATAACCTAGTCCACACATCATGAGCCCTTTCTAAATCCTTGATTTGTTCAAACACCTTTGACTCCAATGCTTCATAGAATGTGTTGATTGCAATGTCATTGAATTGGAGCTTCTCTTCTTCTCTAGGAGTTGGGTCGGCGGGATCAATCACGGCAAAGTCCTTGTCCACAACCTTCCAAACCTTCCGGTTGAGTGATTTCAAGTATGCACACATCTTGCGCTTCCAATGATCATAACCGGTGCCATCGAAGTGCGGCGGCTTCCCCACATGGTTGATATGTTTGACTTGAGCCATTTTAACACCGAAGGATGTTAAGCCTTGATTAGTGGTGACCTCGGCTCCGATACCACTTGAAAGGTCCTAAATGGCTAGAGGGGGGGTGAATAGCCTATAAAATTTTCTTGCAAAGCACTAAACAAACCGGTTAGTAAACTAAATGGCGAAGCAAGTGTTGCGCTAGCCTAGTGAGGGTTGCAAGCCAACCTAACCAATTCTAACAATCCTAATACACTAGGCACACTAAGATAAGGGTCCTTAGCAAACAACTATGCTACACAACCTAATACACTACTTTGCACAAGTATAAATACAAGAGAGGAATCGAGATGTGCAAATCGTGCCTTCGGGATGATGACCAATCACCGTCTTGTCAATTCAATAGAAAACCCGAAGTGATGATCCAATAGAGAAATCCAAGTTGATCTCGAAGGATCAAGCCACACAAGAACACCGAGGGACACAAGATTTATCCCGAGGTTCACGTGCTTGCCGGCACGCTACGTCCCCGTTGTGTCGACCACACACTCGGTAGTTCGGTGGCTAATTGGCGTCACAAGCCAAGTCCTCACCGGGCGCCACAAGAACTCACACAAAGTGAGGGTAACTCAATGACACGAGATTCCACTAAGGATTCCTTTCGCGATCTCCCGCGGGGTAGGATCAACACCCTCACAAATCACCTCCGGAGTGGCCAAGAACAATCTTCAACCTTGCTCAATTCCGGCTCGCTGCTCCAACCGTCTAGGTGACGGTAATCACCAAGAGTAATAAGCTCAATCGCAGCAAGAACGCTCACTAGTGCCACTAGATGCTCAATCACAAGGCAAATACACTAGAAGCTCTCCCAATCACTCTCTAGATCAATCAAAGTGAGTGCAAAGTGTGGGAGAAGGTTTGCTTAGCTCTAGGGGATGTCAAGGATATCAAAGTGCCAAGAGAGACTCCCCCAAGCCAGCCAAACAACTTATATAGGCGTCCCCAAGAACACCCAACCGTTACTCACAAAACTCAGTTTCAAGGCCGACGGACGGACGCCGCAGTGACGACGGACGCGGCCCGGTCGCCGGCGTCCGTCACTCTCACCGAGCCACGTGTCCCCGAAGTTTGAAAAAGTAACCGTTGCGCGCCAACGGCTCGATCACTCGCGCGATGTCAGCAACGGCCGCGGGCCCCGTGCCAAAGCACCGACGCCCGGCCGCGATGGAGTCCGGTCGCTACCTGCAGAGCTCGAAACGCAAATTCTCGACCGAACGCGTCCTGTGCACCCTGACCGGACGCGCTCAGCGTCCAAGCCACACAGACCCTAACTACGGCGCATGAAACCCTTGGCACCGGACGCTCCGGTCGCTCGGCGTCCGGTCGCCCATGAAAATCAGCGGACGCCAATACTTGACCGGACGCTGTCCCCGGTCCCTACCAGGACAGCATCCGGTCACTTCTGAGTGACTCCATTTCGCCCGAAAACTTCCGAGTCCCGCCTCACGAGCTCGGCGAGAGGGTTCTACACCCAAACACCATCACCTCTTGCTTTCATGTGCCAACACCAAAGTGTCTCACCACTTGTGCACGTGTGTTAGCATTTTCAAATGAATTTTGCAAGAGTTAGCAAGCACACTAGATCCCTAATGCATATGCAAAGTCATTGCTCACCTAGTGGCACTTAGATAACCGATATTGCGCGACATCGCCCCTCTTAATAGTACGGTTATCAATCCTAAACCCGGCCATCAACTTCTCTACTCACCTATGGCCGGTAAAAAGAAAATGCCCTGACATATACCTTTGCCTCTAGCATTCCATCTTGCTCCTTATCTTCCTTCATCTCCAAGTGTGGTACTTGATCACTTGTGGTCATCTCCACCATCTTGATCACCATTCCACCACTTGGCTTGGACCTCCCCTTTCTCTAATGCTACACACTTAGCAATAGGGTTAGTCCTAGGTTTCATCAATTAGCCAAAACCAAAGTAGAGCTTTCAAACATTCATAGAAAACACTTTGTACTAAAGTATGCCATATTATATGCTCATTTGTAAATCTACTCGCTTGGTGTCCAACAAAATTAAAATTTTCATTTTATGATTTACTTTGATTTTTTAAAGATTTAGCCAAAATATTTTAAAAAAGACAAAACCACTGTCACAGTAGCAAACCCACCGTTATTGTAGTAAAACCATTGTTCAAAACCGTTTAGGGATGTATAATGAACGGTTTTAAAAGTTGAGGAACGTGTTTTATCTGGTTTGGAGTTAAGGAACCTAAGAAATACTTTCGAAAGTTGAGGGACAAATAGACTTCTTCTGCTACAATGCCAAAGCAAGAGCCCCTCGTAGAGCCATTTTTTATCCTCGCTGCGGCTTTGCGTACTATGAAAAGGCAATAGCTCCTTCGGTTGAGCACTAGAAACATTCCTCGCTCACACAACATTTTATGCAGCTCTGCCTCTATAGTGAAAAAAGGGCTCTAGCTCCACTTGGGCACCAAAGCGCTCCTCGCTCACGAGGTGTTTGTGCGGCTCCACATACTCTAATGGCAGGGCCGTGAAGAAACTAGACCTGAGTTTGGGCTTGCTCACCTCTGCCAAATAAATGCTCACTTTTCATTAAAAAGACATGTCACAATTCAGCTTAGATGAGAGAGATGTCAATCAAGTAGCAAATACTTTAGCTAGATTAGTTAGACTATGTAAACAATCCATGCCTTGGTTGGGTAGAGTTAGGTACGGAGACAATGCTAGTTGTGTAGAGTTCAACAAACTTGATTAGGTATTTTTCTAATTTTTATTTCATTTGTTATGATTTTTGCAATATTCCAACCGATTTGGATAAAAAATAAATTTGCTAGAAAAATTAAAAGGCAATTGAGCCCAATTCAGCCCACGGGGCCCAATTCTGGCGAAATAAGCCCAAAGGGGAGGCAGGCCGAGGCCCATAAACTAGAGGGGAGAAGAGGCTGGACCACGGATTGATTTCCGTAGAGTTAGAGAGCTTCTTTTCGCAAAAATGCATAAGAGGAGGTGGACAGCAGGTTGATTTGGCTGGTGACGGCATGCTCTGGTGCTGGAGCTTGTCCACAGCTTTCGTCATGTAGAGATTAGCACCCTTTGTCATGAACAGATCACATTTGTTTACAACTTACGGAGTACAAGTGAACATTGTTTTTATTCTGCATGTGACATATACTTATTAATAAAACCAATGCTCACATGTTATTACGGCAAACCAGACTATGGCTAACAGCTAGCACTAATGCCTCATCATCATTAAACTGAGTACTACATAAATCTTTGTCCTTTCATTCAGTGCAGCAGTTCTTTGCCAAATAACCCTACAATGGCTCGTCCAGGGCACTCTTGCTTCACCAGGGATTCCCCAACCAAAACCTGCAGCAACAACAGGCACACTTCATGTTCAGTTCATAACCAAAACATCATGAACAAGGCATTTCATCCTTTGTAAATGTATCATCATCTACATAGTTAAGCATTTGAGTTCAAGCAGGCTGTGTGCATTCCAATAGTCTACATTGGGGGACAAAAATGAAGTCAATTAAAGATAAGCTGACAAATGTGTAAACAGTACAGAAAGAGAAGATAAGGCGAAACAATACCAAGTGGTTCAGAAGATGTTGCCCAAAAGATTTCTAAAGTCACACGGGACAGAATCTAAATTGACAAGGAACCAAGGGAACTTACAGCAGAAACGCCAGCATTCTGAACATAAGCAACATCATCCGGAGTAAACAGACCTGATTCACCTACAACCTGAAAAGTACAAACGGAAAAGAGAAACAATCAGCAAGGACCAGATTATGACACCTAAGTCTGTTTGAGCTGCAGCTTTTGGTTAGCTCAAAAGTTGGCTTCCTGGCTTTTTGCTATTGGCTTTTGTAATAATTTTTTAGCTTTTCACCACACCAAAAGGTGGCCTCAGAAGCTAGCTTTCTAGCATTTTAAAAGCCAGCTCAATAAATGGGCTGCTTCTAGATGTCAGAAGCCAGCAAAAGGATGAAACAAACTACTGCAGAAACAAAGGAATTAATAGCAATCTAGAAAATGCCCTAGCATTATGCAATACACTACAACTGTAATACCGAATGTGAGTTCACATATCTGCTTAAAATAAATTCTCTGTTTCAGTTCATAATCTCTTTCCTGTTTCCCTTTAGCTGAAAAGAAACTTATTTTCATTGAGCCTGTTTGGCAAAACTTATAAGCCTGCTGATAAGCTAAAGCGGCTGATTTTTTGTGAGAGAAAAACACTATTCCAACGGTTTTTTGTGAGAGAAAAACACTATTCCAACGGCTGGTGCTTGTTTAACAAATTGGAAAACAGGCCATTCCAGTGCTTTTTCACATTTCTGAATAAGCTTTCAAATAAACTCCCTCCCTCACGATAAGATCGCGTGTAGAACAGAGACATTCAGTATGCTTCGAACACCCCCAAAGGCCAAAACCATTATATCTTAGGATTAATTAAATGCATGCATGTAACTCGTAAAACATACAGGTTAAAAAACTGGATATTTATCATGGTTTTCCTATCTGTCTTTAGAGAATACCACACATTTAGCATTGACATTTGGAAGTTCCTATTTATGTTTTATGTGTCTGAGCCGAAGAGTGTACACACTAGGAACTAGAGCCTGACAAGGTTATTTTAATGAATCAAATATACACCCAAGACAATGGTATTACCAAAATTCCCTTCTCACTGATGCTATCACCATGCTTCTCGAGCAACATCTTGGTGTTCGAAGTATCAACAACAAATGTCTCTGCAGTGTAAATAATTTTCAGAAAACAAAACAATATAAGGTCCAGAGAAAAAACAAGCGGGACACATTAGTACTCTGAAATAGAAATGTTCAAACTTAAGATGACAAGATGTTTTCTACAGAAAAAGGAAAAACAAGCACCAGAAGAATGTCATACCAAGGCTTCGGTTATTGATACCAATAAGCTTAACTCCATTTATCTTCAGCACACGCTCCATCTCTCTTTCATCATGAACCTAACATATAAATCCCACCAGAATATCAAAATTAAGCTTAGCTTATTGCAGACTATTTGAGTTGAGCACACTTATGTCATCTACTCCCTCCGTTTCAAATTGTAAGTTGTTTTGGCTTTCCTAGGTACATAGCTTTTGCTATGCACCTAGATATATGCTATGTCTAGATATGTAGCAAGCTATGTAGTATGTACATAGAAAAGCCAAAAGCGACCTATAATTTGGAAGGAGGGAGTATTTAGAAAAAATATATATATTGTGAGACCAGTATACAGATCAGCAGGGAATTACACGTTACTCCACACTTTCCATACGAAGACACACATGAGAAAATTCATAACATTTCTTTTGCCATATTACTTGTTGAGTATTTGAAATAAAACACACACAGAATGATGATTAGAGAACAAGTCTTTAACATGATATAGAAGAATAAGCAAACTACTATGGTTCATTCTATCATGTGAACTTGTGAAGTAAACTATGCCATTTTAATAGAAAGGAGAATGTTAAACTTTTTCATCGTGCAAAGTAAACTACTATGGTTCATTCTGCTGTCCAGCACTGGAAAAGTCAATATTCAAACTAAGCCGTAATGTGTGGGTACAACAAAATGAATTGCATAACATGTCAAACCTCAATAAGAGCTGTCATTCCCAACTCTTCACAAATCTGAAGAAATTTCCTTATGTCAAGGTCTGGTAGCACAGCAGCAATTAGTAGAATTGCATCAGCACCCTTAGAGCGAGCATTATAGATTTGCCACTGATCAATGACAAACTCTTTGCAGAGAAGGGGGCACTGTATTCACAAAAGAAATTTTTATATCTTGAGAACTATTGGAGACTCATAATCACCCTCACAAAAAGAAAACAGTTAAATGCATCAGTACCTTCACTCCTGAGGCGCGCACCTTCTCAAGATTCTCAAAGCTTCCCTGTACAAAGGCAGCAAATTGAGTGAAGTCAGGTAAGCATGACATCTATGATCCCCACAGACAATCAATTAAATCAATTGAAATATACCTGAAAGTACTTCTCATCCGTCAAAATGCTCAAACATGCAGCTCCATTCTTTTCATAAGCTTGAGCAATTTCAACCTGCAACAGAAAATTATATATTAGTTACATAACCAACCACTGAAACTAACTATAGGTTTCACAGATAATGAGCCCAGAACATACAGGATTGAAGTTCTCCCTGAGCACACCCCTACTCGGGGATGCTTTCTTGACCTCAGCAATCAATGCAGGCACCCCATTACGCTTGTAGGCAGCTTCTAAAGCGCCGTAAAAGTCTCTTGAAGGAGGGGCTTTCCTTGCAGCTTGAGTCACCTCCTCAAGAGGCTTCTTAGCATGCCCCTGCACAAGACCAGTACAATCTGTTAAATATCATATAGTAAATCTTATGAAATAGTGACCATTATGTAAGAGTATGCAGGTCAACCATGTGAAAATAGCTTAATTAGTTTTTTCATGAAATACACTTTAACAGTGCAAAGTTTAATGCATTGGTGGTACATTTTTATAAAGACACAATCAAAGATTTAGATTGCCAAATTCGAGCAAAATCAATAGACCTTGTCTTTAGTAAGAGGAAGTATACATAAAGGAATCACCTAACACAGGAAAAACAGTATAAGCATGGCATCAAGCACCATTGATTTAAATTACAAAGATTATATAACAGCCCTCGCAAGAGAAAGGGATCAAGCATCTATTTGTTGCACAAACTGTAGTCAACAATAAATTTTATGGCACAGTTTATTTTCAACTACATGGGCTACATATGAAGCTATTGCATATCTGTAAAAAAATGTCTCTGTTTCACAGAATAAACTAAGTACATTATGAATATGTATACCTATTAAGAATATAATGACAGGAATCAAATAAAGAGCTGTTAACCTGTGAACATTCAGTGGCAGAGCTAGAAATGAGATTTTAAATTTTTTGGAGGAGGGCCTGCAGTACATATTTCTTGAAAATTTAGTCAGATTTAACCCCTGTCTCCGCCACTGTGAACAATGAGCAACTTCCCCCTGGATATATGAAGTGCACGGGCATATGTCGCTACCTTCTTACAGCCTACTCAGAGGTTTTGTTTGTGACTTTGGAGTTGAATAATTGAATTTCTTTATTGTTAGCAGCTAATACTGACTTTCATCATTTCTGAGAAAGATATTCACTGCACTGTAATTCTGGCCCACAATGGAATTATAGTTTTTGAAATCCTTTTTTTATCGCATACGCAGGAGAGCTGCTTATCTTTATATTATAGAGTTTCAGTGCAATGGCCCTAATAAACTGTGCCATAAATGCTTCACATACATACACATGCTGGTAACTTCTCTATTATCATATCATCTTCTTTATATGGATAAGAGAATTTGTGACAAAGCCTACTGTAAGTTGTAATTTGCAGATTACTTGTGCCAATACTATGTAGTAACCTAAGACTCCATGCACATCCTCCATTTCTTGCACTCTTACGAACAGCTAATTACTAGCAATTAGTAGTTACCTCAAAAGACCTCTATTGTCGGTAATACATAATGCACACACTGCTGTACTGTCAGTATCTGCGCAACATCACTCTCTAGTCTCCACCTCTACCTTTTGGCCATTCAACTTTGCTACCAAACTGAACCACAAAAGACCCAACTGCATACCTGAGCTACTTCAATCTCCTTGTCCCAAATGATCTTCTCTAGAACATTGCGGGGAGGTCCCAGCTCCTTCTCTATCTCCTTCAAGGAAGAGGCCATGGGGTGGCAGTGCCTGCGGATGCGAATCCCCTGTCTAGCTGCTATGTCATTGAATGACAAGCCGCTCTCCCACTGGACCAGCTCCTTTGCGTTCAGCATATCGTCCTGTGCTAGCTCCTCAAGAATCGAGTCCTAAATAAGCCGAAACAATTGTATCAAACAAGTGAAGCACACCATGAAGCACATTAATTAACTCCGTATTTATGCGCAAGTATCAAACAAGTATTTCAGTTCAACCGGAAAACCAAAATCGTGCTCAGCGAATGGGGAAAAGGATAAGAAATCGTGCCACGAAAACAGGAAACCTGTTCAAGAGAATGCAGCAGGGCGTACCTTGGGGCCGGCACGGAGCGGGCGGGCGCGGGCGCCGGCGAGGGTGGCGACGCGCGAGGGCCTGGCGGGGGAAGCGCCCCTGGTGCTAGCGACGGCGGAGAAGGAAGATCTAATGGATCGCGCGGCGAGGAGAGACTCCATCAATTCAAACGGCGAGGACGAGAGGGAACTGGGATACGGGCCGACGGTGGATCTCCTGGTTGGTGGGTGGTGGCAGAGGAAATCCGGCTCCTGCCTTACTTTATAGTGGGTGGCGGCGGCATGCCGGCATGAACGGCGACAACGGTCCGAGTCGGGTGCTGACCGCTGACGACGACGACGGGGTAGGGCGGTAGGCTCCAAGAGAGCAAGATTGTTTCAGTTTTTAACACTAATAAATCATTTGTTAAAAACAATATAGAAGAGCTTTTCACTCTACTTTTATAAAACTTACTATATTACTAGCTCCGGCTCGGCCTCAAATTATAGATTATAGTTTATTTAACTTTTTTACTCTAAATTTGATCATTTGTTTTATTCGAAAAAATATATTAAATACTATATTTTTTTTTGTTTACTTTACTAATAAAAGTTTTTTTCATAAACAACTTACATTTAGTTGTTTGTGTAAATTGTTTTAATAAGAGATGCGGTTAAACTTTAAGTCAAAAAGTTAAATGAACTATAATTTAAAATGGAAGGAGTATTTATCTTTATAAATATAGTGACAACTCAATGCATTATTAAGATTGGCCACTTGACATATCAGTGTTTTCTCTTATAGTAGTAAATTAGATAAAATTATTAGTCGCTTGACTTATCAAATGGCTTATTAGCCAATATATTATTTATCTTTAAAACTGAAATTTTAGAGAATCTCTTAAATAGTTTTAGAAGACGCAGCCTTTTATAAATTATAAGTCATTTTCCATATTTGGACGGGCAGTACAGCATTTTTTTTGCATCACGAAACACGTGCGTGTGTAAACCCCCGAGCAAGGAAGCACTTGACGTGGTGTCACTTGTCAGTATACAGAATACAGGTCGCATGTTTGGTGGAAAAAACGTGGTCTAGGGTGCTGGCCCAAGTATGTGATGGATCCAACTATGGACGCTGAAAATCGATGGCTCCCAGGGTGCGCGCCACCCACGATTGAAAGTCTGATCGGTCACACACGGAAGGCCCGCCCGCCCATCGGCCTTCGCGACCAGCAGCTCGCCATCTTATTCCATTTCCCTCCAATCGGTGTCCATACGCGCCCACAAAATCGTGTCTAGGGTTTACCCACAACCAAAGCCCCCCCTCTCCTAGGGTTTGCTCCCTTGTCGCGAGATCCGAACCCCAACCAAAACCCTCTCCTAGGGTTCGAGATCCAAACCCCAATGGAGGAGACGCTTGCCTCCCTCCGCCGCACGGTAAGTCTCCGCCGCGCTGGCTGGAGCTGGACCCCATTACTTGTTACGATTCGTTAGTGTTTTGCTGAATTTTGTTCTGCGGGGGTGATCCGTGCTGCAGAAGCGCGGCCGCCCGCCGCGGCTGCCGGAGGAGTACAATGCGGATTTCGAGGATGTCGCCGAGACAGAAGGGCTCTCGCCGCCCCAGTCCAAGCGGAAGCGCGCGGCCTCCGCCACCGCCGTCGCGTCCTTGGAGGACCAGCCACTCATCGGTCAGTGACCTGTGTATCCCTCTCGCACGCTCGCTCTCCCCCATTCTGCTGAACTGCGTGCGGTCCGAACTTCCGCTAGGTTTAGTTTAGCTGCTGGACGCTATTTTGTTGTGCTCCGTTTGGCATCGTTGTTGTGCCAGCGCAGTGGTTTCTGATGTGCACGGGAATCTGTATCCTTGTCGCCTCTCGGTGGTAAATTGTTCATCTGGTTGGCCTGCGCTTGGATTAGTTTAGCTTGGTGAATCACTCAGGTGAATCATGAGGGGGTTGCTTTTGGGAAATTATGTTGGAATTAGTCTCATTTGCCAGGCGAAGCTAGGTTGCTGGATGGGGGAAAAACTACCAATTTCTATATCTTGATTCGTCAAGTACTCACCTTCATTAGTAAAATTAGAAATTGATGAAAACCGTTTGAATGTGTGATTCATCTTCTGAAAAAAAATCCTTACTGTATGAAGAATATAGGTTCATGCTAGAGAATGGTAACTAGGCTCTCTTGGAAATTATTAGAGTTAGGATTTATGATAATGTTGGCCCAACCAATATGGTAGCCCTTGTCCTAGTTCTGCCATGTCCCACCTACACATGATAACCAGGGCATTGTAGAAAGAAGGCTTCTGCTGACCAGTTTACTGCTTACTATTTCAGTGTTTAAGGGATATAACTTATTGGAACATTCCTGAACTAAATCTCTTTTAGTAAATATACCATCTTTCATCGCTATGAGATTTTTCAATTCGTATGTTGCAACTCGCAGATATTATCAAACATAATGGCAGGCTGATCAACCATGCTATCAAAAAGCTGCTTGAGGATCACGAAGCAAAGAAAAAATTGCTGACATTCCAGATACGAAAACTGCTATTTGAGGTACGAGCACTGATTTTTTTGGGGTCTTGCTTCTCCTGCTGCATTAGTTGCTAAACCTATGAATCTTAATATGACAGGCTTGTGGTGCAAAGCATGAGATCAATGCTGACTACCACTGCAAATCTGAGGTGCATAACATTGTGGTGTTTTTTGTTGACCTAGCCATGAATGTATCCTTTTGTTGCTTGTTCAGAAGAGTGAACAGAGTGTCATCTTTTGTAATCTATAGATTGTCCAATATTCATATTCACTATATCTCATGTGTTGCCCTCTGCTCAAATTAGTATGTATGTTTTCTTTTGAGCGAGTTTGTGATGCCTTAACTCGAGATTAGGATCTTGTGGAAGCTAATTGCAACTCAAAGCATAATGATCTCAAAAACTTCAAAGTGAACTGAACCTGGTTTCTTTCTGGGATAATTTAGTTCTTGAATGTCAGAATGGCCCGCTGTTTGATGATGTCTTGTTCCAAAAAATCAAAGACTATGTGGTTGCTTTGTCATGGTAATTTGCGCTTACTTGCTCCCTCCCCCCTCCCCCATTGCACTGTATGCATGTATTTAACATGCTTATTACTTGGTGTATCTTAGTGCTCCTTCAAGGGTATATCGTCAAGTAACTTCATTGATTGGGCTCCAGCTTGTAACATCATTCATATATGTTGTGAAGACTCTAATTGGACAATGTGAGACCACTCAAAGGCAGTTGAATGCAGAAAGGAAGAATCAAAATGATGGGCCACTTATTGAATCTCTCAACAATAGATTAGCCCTTAAACATGCAAACATTACATACTTGGAGGAATTGATGCGGGAGATACTCAGCAGGTGAGACCTTGTACAAAACATATGTAATTGTACTGTATGCATAATTGTTCTTAGTGCATTTGAAATTATTTCACATGTACCCAAATAAAGTTGCAAGCATTTGATGTTTCAATATGGTTTTGTCTTGTTGTATGCTTTGGGAAATTTGTTATTAGTTGGTGTTGTTTCGTTATCTTCTCAAAGAAGTATCTGCATGAATTTCTATTTCTCACTTGTAGGTTATTCATGCACCATTATCGTGATGTTGATCCTGAGATCCAGATGTCCTGTATCAGATCTCTAGGTATTTGGATTGTGTCTTATCCATCACTTTTTTTGCAAGATATATATTTGAAGTATCTTGGGTGGACACTAAATGACAAGGTAACAGATATTAAGTTCATTTGTTTTCTAGCTTACTAAAACTTCTATCGTCTGTGACAATGAAGACGTCATGTTGTGCATTCCATCAATGTAGAATGCTGGAGTTAGGAGGACTTCCATTGTTGTCTTGCAAAGTCTTTATGAAGTGGATGATAACATATCCTCTCTGGGTCTCTTTACTGAGAGGTTTTACACCAGGATGATCCAGCTTGCTGATGATATTGATGTTTCAGTAGCTGTGCCAGCTATAGGGTTGGTCAAGCAATTGCTGAGGTGTGTTTTTGCAAGACATACTCTTTTGCCCCCTTCTTATCTAGTTTGCTGATTATTTTGCCTGCACATTCATAAGCTAGGTCAAGGTTTGGGATCTATAGTCTTTTGATGGTTTGGCTTCCCAATGAATTCTTTGAGCCAGTATAGCTCTTTCATGCTGGAATAACAATTACATGATGTTTATTAATACTTTTTTTATCTTGGCACTAATTTTATCAGTTGAAAATTAAGTTTAAACAATATTTAGGCTCTTTGAGTAACCTAATTTTGTTGGTAGAAAATCAAGTCTAAACAATACTTTATGATCTGTTACGGCTAGGAGGCACTGATTCTTAAGTCCTTTAATCATCTTGCACTAGGTACCATGAGAACACAGTTTTTGTTCTCAAAACAAATTGAATATATTGTTTCTTCTTTTCCAGGCATCAATTATTGAGTGATGATGATTTGGGCCCACTATATGATCGGCTTATTGACAAGCCTCCAATGATTAGGCATGCGATTGGTGAGTTACTTTATGATCACCTAATAGCACAAAACATCAAGGCCTCTCATCCTGGAGCTAGAGGTACTTTCTTCTGCAAGCTTTCTATACCAAAGTAGGGTTCTATCAAACTGCTTGGTCAGTTATTAGTTATATTCTTATTCCAGATGGGAAAAATGAACCTTCTGAGGTCCATATTGGTCGAATGCTGCAAATCCTTAGGGAATTTTCAGGTGACCCAGTCCTCAGTTCATACTTCATTGATATTTGGGATCACATGAAGGCGATGAAAGTAAGCTCTACGAATTTGATTAACTTTATCCTTGAAAGAATAGTTCCTTCAGTGGTTGACACAAAGTTATATACTACAATAAAGGCCAAAAGGTGCCTAGTCCATTTCTGTGGAATCATATTTTCACTTTAATAAATTTGTTAATGATTGGCAGTGTTATCAAGTTGTCTGATTAATATTTTCACTTTAATAAATTTGTTAATGATTGTCAGTGTTATCAAGTTGTCTGATTAATCATGCTTAGTTGTCCCAGTCAGTATCCTGGACTCGACTAGGGGCTCAGATTTGTTTAGGCCGATTAGTTTTCTGGTCGATCAGGGGATGCACGACCAGAAACAGAATGGAATTGCTGGGCAGCTTAGGACATGGGCTGCATCTGTGATGGCTTCGGCCACTTCGGCTCATGTTTTTTCAGTCCGATTTGCAACCGTACATGCAGCCACCACCATAGAGTTATCTTTATGCTCGATTACTCTAGAACAAATTGTATATATTAGTATATATTTGGTTGACTAGTCACCCTGGCTGGTGACTAATCATGACTAGTCACCTGGTCAGGCACTCAGTCCCATGGTGATTAGGATCGACTAGACGACTTGCTAACGTTGATGATTGGTAGTTCTATTCTTGATCATTTGTGGCATTGCTTCATTATTGTTGTTTATTCTAGTTGCAGCTTAGGAGATGTTATAGGTCTTCAAACATTCCTTTCAGAAACTACTTTTAATTTTGTTAAATACTGACAATATCTTCCATTTGGTTCCGGAATAAATATTCTATTTGAATAGGTAAATGATTATGTAGGTAATATTAGTTGTACTCCATCCCAAATTGTAAGTCATTCCAAGAATCTTGGAGAGTAAAACCATCTCAAGTTTGACCAAAGTTATAGAGAACATTAGAAAGATTTATATCATCATATAGTCATATAGATATATTATGAAAATATAATTAATGAAGAATCTAATGATACCTATTTAGTATCATAAACTTTATTATTTTGTTATATGAATTTGGCCAAACTTAAAGATGCTTTGACTCTCTAAGATTCTTGGAAAGACTTACAATTTGGGATGGAGTATAAGCTAATTGTCTGAACTTCAGGACATCTCTTAGTATTCCTTACCTCTACCTGGTTACTTTTAAGGAGTTCTGGGTAAGCCCGTTTGGTTGTGTAATTTTGGTGCAGATGGGTTTAGGGTTGAATCGGTCTGCTTCTAGGTGCAGATGGGCTGACATGTATTGCTTGTTGCAAGAGAGCAGGGTCTCTGTAATTTTGGTTGAACATGCCACTGTTTGTTGTATATTGACAGTTCTGCTACTAACTAACCCCAACCCATAGTAACCAGCATAAACAGTCTGGTCTGGTTCAGTCTGGGTGGGTTGGGTTAGCTTAACCCTTGAACAGGCCCTTGTTACTGCTGTAACTGCTAACACTAGCTTGTTGGAATGTAATATATCTGAATAGGTCGGCTTCTCTGGATTAGTTAACTGTTAAACAGTAAACACAATTAACTAATTTATTGAATACAATCCTATGGATCTGTACAAAATTACTTTCTGTAGTTTTCTTTTTCAGATTCTTCTTGATCAACTCCTGGTTAAATATTGTGTTCATGTCATCAATGTTTTTTTAATCAATTTGCACTTGACTTTGTTCAATGTTTTTTATTGCTATTACTCAAACATGAAAGTATTTACAGGAAATGCTTGAAAATAACAAGTGTGAAATAACAAGTGCCTTATTGACAAGGCATCCACAGCTTTTAAGAAATGCACTTGACTTTGTTCAATGTTTTTTTATTGCTATTACTCAAACATGAAAGTATTTACAGGAAATGCTTGAAAATAACAAGCGTGAAATAACAAGTGCCTTATTGACAAGGCATCCACAGCTTTTAAGAAAATTCATGTATGACAAGGCTAAGATATAAGCCCCTAGTTGATATGATGACTCTTTTGAAATGTGAGCTGTATTCATGCAAAAGGCAAGCAAAGGTCAGTATCAGAAGCCTCCCAACCACCCCCCACCCCCCCGGTCTGTTTATGCTTTCTGTGTTGCTAATAATTTCTTGAATACATTGGTTCAGAATATCAAGACAGCCATAGATCTCATTGGAGATGCCTTCTTCAAACATGTTGAGAAGGGCCCACTGAGATCTTGCATCAAGGCAATTACTTTCTGTTGCACTGAGTGCGAGGCTGATCTTAAAGATTATGCTGAAAATAATATGAATATTGAAGATGAGTTGGTCTTGAAAGTTAGGACTGCAATCAAGGAAGTAGAGGTACACATTATTCATGCTGTTGTTTTTCTGGACTAAAGTAATGAGGATAATACGATACAATTGTCATTACAGGCGGCTGATGATGAATACGCCCTCTTGGTTAATTTGAAGTGGCTTTATGAACTTCAGCTGTCAAAACCTGTTAAGAATAATAGTTTATTTGAGGATATGTACCAAATCCTTGCTCATCTAAGAGATATTGATAATGAGGTCTGAACTCCACTTTGTTTTTGTTGATTAGCTCTGATCTATGCAGAATTGATAGCATATTGAGCTGATGTTTTCATTAATTTTAGGTGAAGAGCCTTCTTCTCATTAATATGTATCTTCAAGTAGCTTGGTGTCTTCATGCAATTGATGGTGAAAACCCATCTGAAGAATGTATTGATGAACTTTTATCAAAGCAAAGCTCACTTTTTTGATCAACTCTATTATTATTTAGTGGTACTGCCCACTTATCAGAAAGTGGGGAGGAGCACCACTGTACTTTCATGCAGAGTAAGTCTTGTGATTTCTGAACCTAAAAACATGGTATATCTCCATGGTTACATTGGATTGGACTAATTGACTTATTACTTTGTTTTGTTTTTAGGTCTGCATCATTACTGCATACATGTGGTGCTTGTTCAGAAATTCAAAATATTCTTCAACAGTATTAGAGAATTTGGGTTATCTCCCACAGTCTGATATGGTTCAGAAGTTCTGGAAACTATGTGAACAACAGCTTAATATATCAGGTGTTGATACGGGACACACCCTCTTGCCTTGATATGTAGCATATTAATAAGTATGAAATTGCAAAATAGGGTGTTTGCATGATCTTAGCAGTTTTACTAAGTATGTGTCATTGTATCTATTATGTTTCTGATTATTTAAATTGATTAAATATCCGTGCTCAAACAGAAGATGAAGATGGAAATGAAGAATATATTGAATATACAAACAGGGATGCTGTCATGATTGCAGCTGCAAAGCGAGTACTTGCTGATACAGTATCAAAGGTTTGTGCTGCATTTTCATCCTATGATAAGGTTCTCAAGCTTTGTACTCCCAACTACTGTTGTGCCAATTAATCATTATTTGCAAAATATTGGTTGCTTTTAATTGTTCCTTAACCAGTCAAGTAAATAGGGTCAGAATTACCTCTGACCTCTGCCATGATAAAAACACAAGTAAGTCTTACAACAAACTTCCCTTATTCTATATCTATTAGTGTCCTTATTTCTGTAAGTTGTAATCTGCTTCTGCCCCTCTCTTTTCCTGCGCAGGAGTTGGCAAAGGTCAGCTCTTGCTTTCCTATCGTCTGTTCAATCATGTCAATAATCCATCACTTGTACCAGGCTGTAGTAGTATGGCTGCAGTGCCAAGTAGTGGCTGATCAGCATGGCTGCAGTGCTAAGTAGTGGCTGATCTCAGCCCAGTAGTTGATAGCTGTAGCAAGTAGTGGCTAGTGGTACTAGTGTACCTTGTAGTTGGCAACTAGAGATGTATATACATCTCCTATCATATCATGGCAATGAAAACTTAGTTCAGATTGCCACACTCAGGCTTGCAGCAGCCCTCAACAGAGCTGCTGTGCGTGCGTGTGTGTGCTGTGTGTGTGCTCTGTTCTGAACCCCTCTTGTTCTACCTCTAGCCAAGAGTGGTGTGAGTGTGAAGGTGAGCAGGTTTCTCACCTTTGCAGGCGATTGAGGAGCAACAATTTCTCTGTTATGATGCTTATTTGAAATTTCCATGGCTTCATATTGTTATTGGTTGCTGTTTGCTGATAATATTTGTGAAATTTGTCTAGGTATTTGTGAAGACCATCGATAGGACACTATCTTTTCAGATCGATACGAACAAAGATATAAATTATCTGATAGAGAAAATTGTGCAAAGGTTACCTGTAGATGTTTCTCAGTGTACTTTTTCATGTGGCTTGAAAACCCTGGAATCTGGGGTACCATTGTGCACCTATGGTATACAAACAAATTCGCACATTCATATGATTCCTAGGCTTCGCGGAGGAAGTTGGTTTAAGAATCTAAAATATTTCCTCATAGATCATCGAGAAAATTTGTTGAGGGAAGTTGTTCTACCAGATGGGACACGGGAGGTAGAATTTACAGAGCTAGCATGTCTACTTCTGTCTGGATGGATTCGCTGTTTAACGTCAGCGTTTGCAGCAGGAAAAACATGGGACGGTCGGTTTGATATAGATAGTTTTGCAGTTGTTGGATACCTGATTAAGGCAATACTTAAACCACGAAGTGGGCTCAACAGACATAAGCTGAGGAGGGATTGTAACAGGTTCACTCAGCTGTGCCGGGCTACTTTTGTGGTCAATGGTAGGTATCCTCCTTATTTCAGGCATTTCCTAGACAAGATCGACAATTTATCTGTGGATGTTCTTTCAAGTGATGAAAAATTTGCATTGGATCATGACATATCACTGAAACCATCATTGAATAGAGTCAGTCTGCTGCATCAGATAAAGAAAGAATATGATGGATGGTCTTTCTTGGAAAAAGGGCGTTTCTTGAGTTCACTTGATAAACTCCCATTGCCTGTTAATTGGCTTGAAAATTTGGAGAACGTGCCTGTTTTTCGGGAAGTGATTCAGCGGGCCAGGAGGGAAGGCTCAAGATATCGCCCGACAGGATCTGGAGCCTTTTTACTGACAAGAAATTATACAACTCATGTTTTCGAATACTCATGGGTAAGCCTTCCTTCCTCATACAAAGGTTCTCATCCGTATTACTATTGGCTCATGCTTTCGAATACTCATGTGCTTTTTTGTTATGCAGGTTGATTGAATTTATGATCCTGATATCTACACTTGGCAATGGTTCCGGTGTAATAATGGTCTCGAGCTAATGATTCCCAGATATTTGAATGATTTTCTTGCCAAAGTGATGGATATGCTAATTGGTGAAAACTTTAATGTTAGAGAAGTGTATGTATATATGTGTTTATCTATTTTATTGTATTATTTGATTCCAATTGTCTTCACTGTAGGTTCTGATTTTTTTTTCTCTATTTATGTATATGATTCTAAAATGTCTTTGGTTTAGGATAAGGGCCTGTGGTATTTCAGCATGCCATGTCAAGGAGTTGTATTTAAGTGACTCTTCAAGTGATTCTGATTCCCCTGGCAAAAATTTGAAGAGGAAGAACCAAAGTCAAGCAGGATGTTCGAAAAAAAAATCAAGGCCTCGGTATCTCTAAAAAAGGAGGCATTCCCCAAACAGAAGAGAGAGGTAAGAAGCCATTTGGGTTAACAAATTACTGACTAAAGGCGTCTGTACTGTCTTCTGCATTCATATAGGATGAGTACTGAATCATTTGTTATTAACTGCAGGTGGTACAGGAAAGGCAGAGGCAGGGACATGTTATGATTTTGTACCCACGCTATTCGTCCATTTGCCTTTTTTTTTATCTCAGATGATGTTCCAATTCTGCATTGCAGCATCCTTAAAAACGTATTTTCAGGAAAGTTAGCTCAGAATATTCTTTCTTGTGGATGCAATGACAGATTGAAAGCGTTTGTTGAAACCTTTGGATACCATCGTTCTGTGAACATGATAGTGAAATGAATGTTCAGCATCTGGACAAAATTCTGTAAGCTAGCAAGATCTTGTTCATGTTTTGTTTGGCTGTCCGGTTTCTGTAGAATTTGTGGTTTCTGAGTTGCCGCTAATGTGAATCAACTCTATCGTCTTAAGGACCTGATCCAAGCAACTTGTTCACCGGCGCGAATATAGCTTATTTTTACTGAGTTGTCGCTTCGAACCAATTATCACAAGTAGAAGTGCAGGAACACCATTTCGAAGGGAGTCCCACTATTGTGTTCCTAAGCCTCAAGTTCAATCACAGTACACATGCAAGAGGTGTGGGAGTCATTTTGGAATAAGAAGAGCAACGCCCTATTGAAATCATCAATTGTGCAAGAGAGGGAGAGAGGTCAACTCAAGATAGAGGATTTTGTTTTTTAAAAAAACTATAGGATGGGATTGGGAGATGATAGTGTTCATATTTCACCGACCAGAAGAGTGACAATGGTCCTTCCGGGTCACCTGAGCCTTACACTGAACTATTTTCTTGAGCACGGTGAAATCTTCTGCTTATCTATGACTCAAGATTGTTTACCCTCCAAGCCCCTGTCCGATCAGATAGTCAAGGTTTTGAGCCTGGTGAAGCCTTCTGCTTATCTACGACTCAAAACTGTTTATCCTCGGAAGTTATTGGCCAATCAGATAGTCAAGGATTTGAGACCAGTAAAGCCTTATGCTTAACTATGATACAAGATTGTTTATTCTCAAAGGCACTGGTTGATCAGATAGTTAAGGAAAACATCAGTGGTGCTATCAGAGTGCGAGAATGAGGACCCTTAATATTTTTGTCGTGGCCAATTCTCTTGCACCCAGTTTATTTTTCTTTTCTTTTCTCTATATCATGAGAATTCTTTTCCCAAGGACGTTGTATCAAGCATTAAAGTTGTATATTAACTAGGTGCTGTCACGGGCTCGCCACTTTCTCTATGGCTGGGTGGATGTTGATACAGGACCCACAGGGTTCCACATCGGATGGTTACCAGCGGTAGGCCGTCGCTTGGCCCATTAGCTGATCAAGAAAGAAATGGAAGAGGACTAGGCCGATTTCAAGTAAACTAGTAGCAAGGCGCGCTCCTGCGCGCACCGTGGCCTGTTGTGCCAAGTCAATTGTGTATATATATAATATATAATATAAGAATGTGGTGTTAAATACAGTGAGCAAAGTGTGCAAGAAAAGTTTTCGTATGCTATAGGATTCATGTGCTATATATAACGACGAGCACAGGTGTATGGGAGCCCTTTTATTATAAAAAAAAAGAAATAAAAGCTCCTAGGAGTCAACTGAAGCATAATTATACAGGTATTAAATATGAAGTCGCTCCTTTAGCATTTGGTCTCGGTCTGTGTTAGACACATGGTTGTTAGTCCATGAATAAGCAAACACATAAGCACTGAATAAGATGGTATAGAAGCCTACAAACAACAGACATGGGAGCAAGTCTGCATCATTCACGATGATCCTCGATTACATCATTAGTGTGTCTTGGAAACATTAATAACTTATAAGAAGCTTACATATAAAGCATTATCTAACTTCTGCTTGTGGAGTATTTTCTTGCGCTTGTCGCAAAATAGTGATGCCGACACAGAAAATTATGAGTTACCTAGTTTGGGAAACAAAATAATTAATCAATAACTGGTTGGGATGTGTTAAGAGTACCCTAGGTTCAAGAATGGAATGTATGAGGCACACTGGATTCATTACGTAATGAATAACTAAACTGAACACAGGCTAACTATTTATTAGACAATACATGTCAAAATGGGAAAAGAAATGGTAAGAATTGTCGTTTCGAGGCGCTGTCGTTCATAGATTAGTAGTTCATAGGCACACGAAAACAATACATGGATGGTTCATGATAAGAATTTTAAACAAGATGAAACAGCCTAGGACATGTACCTCTAGGTCAGGAGTGAAGGCCTTTATGCATCTGGGCATATCGTGTAAGAGAATTTAGCACGGATATGAACCTTTTGGCTTTTGGGCACAATGGTGGACCAGGTGGGCGTGTCTTGATCATTCTGTATGACAGTTTCTTCATCACAAATTTTCTCTCCTGTTGTTTTGGTAAGCGAATTGGATTAAACAGATGGAAAAATATAAACTCATGAGTTATTTGAAGATATGCAGGACCATAGATGCAGAAGAAAGAGGGTTGGCTGGAGTTAATTGTACATGTGGCTGCAGTTTGAAACCTTTTTTAAGCTTAAATGAATGTGGACATTATGAAGGCAAGCAACAACCAAGCTTAAATGAATGTGGACATTATGAAGGCAAGCAACAACCAAGCTGTATCCACTCTTTGCCACTACCTCATTGGTGGGTAAAACAAAGTGAGTTTCATGGCAAAACATCAAGGGATTGTGAGCTATAAATCTAAGAGGAACATGTGTTGCTACTAACCAGCTGAAAGATTTCTGCAGTGAAAGATTTGGTTTCCTGAGACCTGAAATAAAAAATATCTTTAGAATTGCTGGGATCTACAGGATGGGTTCTGCCTCAAGAAACAATTATTTTATTTGCAGGAAACTCTCATAGGTGATAATGCTCTTGCAAACATATTAGCTATGTCACCATGCCGAGCTAGTATCTGTCTCTACATTGAACACATGTGAGCCAGATGATTATGATTTGAATTAACATAGCTACAAATATATTCACTGTAGGTCAGGCTGTCTGCATCATCCTAATTAAAATTAGCTGGTTGATAGAACTACAGAAGAGTGCTGCACTTACTGCATTGAGCAGGCTGAGAACTGTCCGTTTAATGTTCTGCAAAAAAAAAGGCGCATCTTCTTTCTCGGAGGTTCAGTATTCCTGTGCATGGCTGCTGAGGTCTAGCAAGAAACCATATATAGGTGGATTCAGTTTATATATCAGAAGAAGAAAAAAAAAAAAAAAGAAAGGTGGCCTGTTATGATTATAGAGTGCACAGATAAGAGCTGTCAGTATTAGATGAGAAAACCAAATAGATAAATTGATGGGGAAAAATATTGCAGCGCTATAATAAATCTGCAAGGAAAACATGCATATCAGATAAAGAAATTTTAGTAGGAACTTGAATATTTAAGTTGCAGGCTAAACTGCATATTAGCTATAGAAGCTACAACAAAGCAAATTTAGTGCACCGAAATAGGTGAAGCAGCATTGAAAAAAAAAAGAAGCTCCATGATTGCTGATTTAAATTAGTTGGCTAAAAGGATCACTCAAAATATAGGCAAGCAAAATAAGGGCATAAAAGGTCAAACAACGAAGGTGCTATTGACTGCAAGGTAATGCCGATTATTTTTCCTGTTGTCTTTTACAGAGTAGGATGCATTTGAAAATTTTGAGCAGTGGGAAGTGAGCATTTGTAGAATAAATAACATATGCTTGTGAAGAAGAATGGATTAACATATCGTGCAATAACAAAAGTTGAAAAGTTTTACCTGTGGAACTTTTGAGTTCAGCAAGAAAACAACCAAAATAACCTGCAACTGTATGTTGATGGTTTATCAAAATTATCAAGACAAAATTTGTATCTCAATTATTATCGTGACATATGCTGGTGATAAGTTATTCTAAAGACAAACTCTGTAGATAAGGATCTGCAACTTATAATTGTTATCAAGACAAAATTCATACGCAGTCCAAAAAATATATAATACAATTAACAGGGGAGACCCAATCTGCTACAACACAATATGGGTAAGAACATTGCTTTGGTTAATATTAAACTCTTAAATTTCTGTCTTATTGTTGTCAGTGTGGATAGATAGGCAAAGAAGGAAAGAGAGGGGAAAAATACCAAAAAACATTATGAATGAACTATATACATGACTGCTATTCAAATTAGGACAAAGATAATGTGCAATCAAATTTTTAAGAGCATAAACAAGCTCCAATTTTCTGAGGAGCATGAATTCTCTATCTTTGTTCCTGAAATCAAATTTTGTGGCAGACAAAAAAACATGTGTTCCAAAATGGGTAAACTTTTTGTGATGATGGAGCATCTAAGAAAACAGCTCAGGGCCACAGACCACATGCACGTTCACTCAAAAAACATCTCAAGTATACATACTGCACAAACAGTCACCTAAAAAGCTGTGTTAATTATCAACGGATGCTAACCCATTTGTATCTCGAAAGAAGCAGTTATTCTCTGGTGGGCTACAGCTACAGCACACCCTTTCCAATAAAACCAGTCCTTGCAATTGAATTGTCTGAAAACAATTGTCTTTATAGGCTTTCCTGGGGTAGAATTAAATGGCAATTGAAAAGGCTAGCAACTCTATGTTCAGGACACTAAAAAGAAGTGATCTGAGGTGAATCTAGTGATGCCAAGCAGAATTAATATGAGAATTCAAAAGGTTAGCAGATCTATATACATGAAACTAAAAATGAAGTGATTTTAGTTGGACCTAATAAGATGGAAATGTAAATATTTACCTCAGCTACAATAACACCCATAACTAATCCTCTAGAGCCTGCTAGCAGTACCTGAAACTAACTATCAGACATAGGGTGCAAAATAGAACCTAATAAAATACCTGGTGATGGAATAGACAATTTTGTATGTCACAAAATAGCAATATTGAAGAAAAGAGGAACCACAAAATTTTTTTCCAAAGTTTTATTGGAATTGCTCATTTGCTTTAGGGTCTAGTCCTTGGATGATGGATGAACAGTTTAAGAAGTACACAGGAAAAACCATGAGATTCCAAATTGTGTATAATAGCATTACTGATTTCTTTATATGAAGTGGAAATGCAAGAGCATCCAATTTTTCTAATAAAAGTCCATTATTGGTGAACATTCTGTTGTCTGGATTTCTATAAAAAATGAAATAACTAAGAACTAATTAATCATCAATTTTGAATATGTAAATGATATTTCTTTAATCATGTAAACAATTATTTTACCATGCCCATTGAACTGGAAAACAACACCAAGTGTACACACACAGATATGAATTTGTATCACCAGAAAAAGAATGGGCAGATAAACTTCTTATCCTCAAAAGCAAGAGAAGATGCAACACCAAACTTTTGTAATGGCCATGAAGGATGACCTAGAATATGAGTCAGTGTTCACTGGATGATTGCCATACAACTTTATATGATCTTTTAGTATAAACATGCAACAATATTCATGTAATAGATTTATAGAAGCACTCACCTTTATGAGGAACCTTGCACAAGCAACCTGAAAAGGGCCTTCCAGGCTACAGCAAAGAAACAATTCAGTGTTGATTGAAAATCTATCCTTTCGTGATGACGTATCAACATATGCACAATGGCTGAACTATCATTTACCTTGATAAATAGTTTTGTCATGAAATTTAACAGATCTTATACCAAAAACACAAATATATAGTCGCCAAACATTATTTTTCCCTGCACTTTCATCATTGACGAAAACCATGAAATTTATTGTGTTTGATTTCTTCAATATTTGCTTTTTTCAGGGTACACAGGTCTTAGATTTTTGCTACTATGCATTTTATTTTCAACTGGCAGGTGTTGCTAAATTTTGTTGTGAAATTAGGATGTCGTATTAAATTTGGACAGTTTCTGAAACATAAAATATATGATGGAGCAACAATTCTTCTATACTTGGAACGCACTCGGGATAGAGGGAGTCAACAGAGAGAAGAGGGAAGAGAGGAACAACCAAACACCTAGGGTTTCCTGGAGCATAGCTGGAGCATAGGAGAAGGCATGGTCCAGCGCGACGGCCCGGGCTGGCAACCACAGGCAGGGGCCGGGTCGGCCACATCGTCGGGCCGGGACGGCGGCAATAGGGCCCCCTGCAATCGGGGGACGGCCAGCCGCCGCCGGGCAAACACCCCGCTGGGGCCACCATCGCCTTGCCTTTGGGCGCGACAGGGAAGGGGCGAGGAGCCGGAGGAGTAGGAGGAGGAGGAGGAGGAGGAGGAGGCCGGGGCAGGGGCGGCGGCGTGCTGCAGGAGGCCGGGCGTGGGAAGAAGCACGGGGAAGGAGAAGCTCGGGCTTTTTCTTCTTATTTTTTTTAGAACCAGAATTTTTTAGAAGCAGAAGCTGGATATGGAAGTGTATATATGTGTTTCGGAAAAAGTCTAAATAACCCCCTGAACTATTGGACCTAGAATAGTTTAACCCCTGACCTACAAAACCGGGTATTTTACATCTTAAAGTATGCCAAACAGTCTAAATCACCCCCTGGGCGGTTTAGGAGAGCGGTTTTGGCCTCACGTGGCACCCGGTGTGGCTGGTCGTGGCCACCGTAGAAGCCAGACCCCACCCGTCGGCCGCTCCTGGCCGAAATCGCCTCCCCCCCATCTCTCCTTCCCACTCCGCCCCGCCGAGGGTGCAGGGCCCGGGAGGCGCCTGACGGCCGCCGCCTCGCTCGTCTCGAGGCCCGGCGTCGGCTGACCTCCTCCCTGCGACCCGATCGTCACCTGCGCCCCTCACATGCCCAGGCTCAGGCCCTCCTGCTCCCTCGACCTGTTCTCGGCTCTCCTGTCCTACGTGCTGCGGTGCCGCCCGAATTTCTTCTTTGCACCGGTCGAACCTGGCCAGCATGCATGGCGGGCCCACGCCGCGGCTGGCGGATGCGGCCCCAGGAAGACTCAGTGCGCCGGATGTTCCGCCCGGGGACCACCATCCGGGCAGCCAGCCCCCAACCTCGACTACTAAAATTTCGAGGAATGACGCGGGCTGGACATGTCATCTGAGCTCCGCGGTTCGACCTAATCTCCATCCCGCCATACCAACCGCCAAGCGAGCCTCGGGCGGCTGAGGCTGGCGTCGTGCCGTCGCTGCCGTCATCGCCCCTCCTGCTGCGGCGGCCCGTGCCGCCAACCCGGCCGGCGCCGGGGCGTCGGGGGCTAGTGGTGGTGCCGCTCACCGTGCCGCCCGAGGAGGGGGGACGACTCCGCCCCACCATGGAGTTCCAAAGGTCTTCTTTGTGCCGGGAGGGGAGGCGGCCTCGTGTGACCATCTTTGGGGAGCCGAGAGGACAACAAGTACGAGTAGGGACTTCGATGCGGGCGTCCGCCGAACAGGAGCAATAACGTCAGCGGTGATGAGGCCGGGCGGCCGAGAGGAAGGGGAGGACCTCGCCGCCACCGGTGCGGGAAGAGCAAGTGGGAGAGCAAGGAGGCGTGCATTGTCGGCGACGTGCGCTATCAAGGCCCCATCGCCGCTGCCCGCGCCATGGGGTCCATGCCCGAGGGCCGCAAGTCGCCCCTGCATTGGCCAGCCCATCGAGGACGAGGCCAAGCGCCCAAGCTCGGCAAAGAGCTCAAGGATATTGTCACGCCTGCTCCAGCGCAAGCGTGCCTGCTCCGCCACGGCTTGCTCCCCTCAAGCCATGGAGGCGGGCTCGGGACCCCGCCCGTGGGTGACGGCTGCGCGCCTGATCCCGCTGTGTGCTCGGGTTTGCGCTCCACTTCGAGTACTACGGCTTTATGGTGGATGCGCTCCTCGCCAAAGGCGTCGTGAAAGCTTCTCCTCTGCCAGCTGCGCTCGACCTCGCCGGCTCGCTCCCGGACACGGACGAGGACGACCGCGCCTGCCTCCCACTCAGCGCCGCCGCCGGCACGAACACGGAAAAGCGGCCGTTCGTGAGCGGATGGCGCGGTTCGCGGTGCAAGTGGAGGTGGGTGTGGGGGCGAGCCCACGGGAGAAGCGCGAGACGGCCGGAGATCCCGCGCCGGTGCGGGGGCGGCCGCACGCCGGGGAGGAGGAGGCCACCGTGCTCGCCGAGGTGATCTAGGGGCGTGTTTCAGCCTGGGAGGCGGGCTGACAGGTGGGGTCCGCGCCACGGTGGCCGCGACCAGCCATGCTGAACGCCACGTAGGCCAAAACCGCCCTCCTAAACCGCCCAGGGGGTGATTTGGACTGTTTGACATACTTTAAGGTGTAAAATACCCGGTTTTATAGGTCAGGGGCTAAACTATTCTAGGGCCAATAGTTCAGGGGGTTATTTAGACTTTTTCCTATGTGTTTCTCAGAAATTCCAACAAGAAGCAGGAGAAGAAAAGTAGATTCTACTAAATTAATCAGCTTCTAAAAATCAGAGAAGCCAAATCATAGCCGTTTAAGCACCTAATCAGAGGGCCTCCATAATTTCAAGTGACGTGGACAGCTGTTCTTTTGAGGAGCTTGTCCCAATTTAATATCTTAAAAATAAGTCAACCTAGCCGGACTCAACTACCTTCTGTAATTGATCAGGACGTCTTCTTTAGATTCGACTAGAATTGTAACTGCACTATGACTGTCTTTTCCATATGAAGAGAGGCCATGGACACCCCTTAGAACACAAGAGAACAACAGGCAATACAGTACAATCCAACACAAAAGGCTTAACATTGAATGTACTAGAGCTATTAATTGATTCGAGTCTAAACCAGTATAAATCAACTATCTCTTCCGTGTACTCAAGCACTCATCAAAGCCCAAACAATTGTCTCGGATAACCCCGTGGTACACTATTTGTAGTCAAACACCGATAGCTAGTGTCAGGTATAAACTTAAGGCGTAATTACTAGCCCACTGCTCCCCAACCGACACCACCAACCTGCGGAGACACAACGTAACTCCGGCACTGCTCCCCCAACCGACACCACCAACCTCTCTGCCCGGTCACCGTGGGGCTTACTAGCCCACTGGTCCCATCTCTACCGCCACCGTTTCGCTGGAACATTGCCACGCCGCCCCGGAACGTCGCCGCGCTTGCTTTTGCCCCGGCCAACGTTTTCCGCTCCATTTCCAGACGAGCTAGCGCAAGCTCTGCGCTCCGGTGAGCCACCCGTACCTCACCGAAACCCGTTGCCAGTTGATGTCTGTGGTGCCGTTTCACCACCGTGCCGCCGTACCTCAGCACCGCTGCTCCACCATAGCCGCCGCCACGTCTTCCCGAGCCCTAATCCGCCCAACCAATGGTCCTGATAGGTGCGCGAGGTGATGGCGACCACGTTGGTGCCACCACCATCGCTGGTGCGCTCACCGGTGGCGAGGCCTGCTGCGTACCCGCCGGTCGTCGCGCGGTCAAAGCCGGGAAGGGCACAGGTTGACCCCTAGCCCGCGCGTTATTGAGCGTGGTGGGTAAGAAATGGATTTAATCCATTTTCGATTTTCAGAAAAGGTGAAAAAGCTGATTTCTTGTTTATTCTATAGTTAAATAATGTGAGCTCAGAGAAGCACTGAAACGAGCAAGATAGAACTTCACATAACGGAGGCCGAACGAACTTTCCTTGTCACTCCAACCAAACACAAAATAAGGACATCCCTCTTCTCTCAACCAAACATAGAGATGGAACCACTCCATTCTCACAGAGATTGAACCACTCTATCCCCTAAACTGGAATGGATCCATCACATCCTCTGTCTCTAAACCAAACACAATCTAAATCGAGCATACCGTTTATCTTGTTGGTTTTCATCGTATTAGGCTGTTCCAGGTCCCGTTCCAAGTGGATCACAGTGGTTCGATTTAAATCTAAGGGTCTGTTTGGATAATACAGTTTTTAAAAACTACAGTATCACAAACCTACCGTTTTATAAGCCAAAAAGACATAAAACCATAGTTTAGAAAAAAAGACGTCATGAGTGGAGTTTTTAAGACTCCAAAAAGACTACAGTTTTGATAAAACTATGGTTTTAGATACCGTAAGATTTGTACTTTCCAAACACCTAGTAGCTTTTAAAAACTAAAGTATTTTATAAAACTATAGTATTTCTTTAATACTTTAAAAATACTTTGTATCCAAACAGAGTCTAAATCTGAAATAAAAAGTGTGTTTGTTCTTATTGTTTTTAGCAACATGAAAAAAAAGTGTGTTTATTTCGATCTGGCCTGGAAACAAGTCCGGTTTTGAACCGGCCCGATCACCCTCCCTTTCCACGGCCCGGATCAATCCCTACCTCCTACTTTCCGGACTGATGACGGGGATAGCAACAACCGAACCAGGGCCGAGCACACGCGTACTCTTTCGCCTTCGTTTCATTTATGTGTTAATTAATAATGTGGCTGCCTTCCTCTCTCAAAAAAAAAAAAAAAAGACTCCGCCTCTTTCCCCATCGGGCCACCAAACCCTAGCCGCCGCCAACGCCGCCGGCATGCCGATCTCGGCCACGGAGAGGCAGAACCTCGGTCACCGGCGGCCGATCTCGGGGAAGAACCTCGGTCACTGTCGGCCGATCTCGGCCACGGAGAGGAACAACCTCGGTCACCGGCGGTTCAAGGGATGGTTAGGCTGTTCTTCGTCCGTGCGTTTGGCGGAGATTGATGCCCCCTCCCGTCCTGGCGCCACCGCGATCTTGTCGAAGGATAAAGAAGAGATTCCTAGCCAACTGCGATCGAAGAGATCATCCGGGTGTGCTTCCTCTGATCCAACCTCGGATATTCCCACCGCTGCTGCAGCCACTGCCGGCGTGCCGATCTCGGCCACGGAGAGGCAGAACCTCGGTCACCGGCGGTTGGAGGGATGGTTAGGCTCTTCGTCCGTGCGTTTGGCGGAGATTGATGCCCCCTCCCGTCCTGGCGCCACCGCAATCTTGACGAAGGATAAAGAAGTGATTCCTGGCCAACTGGGGTCGAAGAGATCATCCGGGGGCGCTTCGTCTGATCCAACCTGGATTATTCTGAATCGGATTGGCGCTCGGAAGGATTTTTTCTGTGGCGATCGCACCACGTCAAAGTTCTCCCACACCTCCAGCGGCGAGCAGATCTCCGTTTCCTTGGAGCTAGTGGAGCCGCCCATGACTTCGCTCCTCATCCTCCACTGGCCACGAGGGCCCCATCCCATGAAGTCGACTCTATCCTACCCCAAGATCATTGCCGCGGACCGAAACGCTGTGCTGTTCCAGATGACTTCTTGTACCGAGTACCCCTATACTCCCATGGATTACTTCATCTACAGAATGAGCAGCGACCACTCCCAGCCACCGTCCTTGTCACGGTTGCCTGTTTGCTACAAGGGGACTCAGTCTGCAGGTCGCTTGCTGCCTGTTTGCTACAAGGGGACTCAGTCTGCAGGTCGCTTGCTGCAGCGCCACATGAGTACGAAAGGCACAGGCCTTCTATGCTGTAGCACTGGTTCTCTCATTGTAGCTGAGCTTGAGATAAGGTCAGATTCACCATTGGTCAACATTTACATGCTGTGGCCTCGATCCAATGATCGCAAGTGGCAGGTCTTCGAGCGTCTCCCTGTCCGCTGCGCCAATTATCTCTGTGCTGATAGTGGCTCTGACTTGCTTTGGTGGTCAACTGATGCAGTGGTTCCTTTCCGCTCTTGTTACCTGGTATGGGTTGATTACTACAAGGGGATGATTATTGGGAAAATGGACAAGTGCTACTTATATCCGCACAAGCCTGAACTCCAGTATGTGTCACTTCCTGTGGATCCAATTCGAGGAGACCCTGATAGCGTCGAATATGGCCGTGGATGCCCTGAAGCTTCACGTAGCCTGTGTGTTGCCGGCAGCCGCCTCAAGTTTGTAATAGTTAATCAGCACAGCAGCAGTTTCAGCATCACCTTGTGGTCCATGTCTGATGATTATAGTTGGAGAGAAGAAGCAACGCTAGATGCAGACCAACTTTGGGCGCTTGATTCTAAAAAGACATTACCACATGTCCGACCGGAATTCCCTGTCGTTAACATGGAAAACCCTGAAGCTGTTTGCTTCCTGTTGGACGACGATGCTGACTATGGTGCCACAACATGGATGATTGAGGTCCACATGAAGGAGCGGCGTCTACTAGATGTCGCTTATTATTCCAAGAAAGTAAGCTTGTCAGGTCAGAACACGTATATGACTGCTAGAAAGATGTCTGAGGGTTGTTCCTTCATCTCCAGTCAACTACCGCGTTACGTGCCTGAACAAGCCATGAAAAGGTAATAACGTCTCATGTCTACCTTTGCAATTTTCCTGTTCAATATTTTTGTGTGACAACAATAACACTCCATCTGCACAACTAAAAAATGCATGCTACACTGTTTTAGAGGTTTGTGTCCTGGACTCCTACGTGGATTATATTCTTCTGCCTTTTCATGTTTATAAACACCTTTTTACACATGACCAGGCAAGAGTGTTTTAGTAGATGAATGCAGGAAAGGTTTGATGATTTAGGTTTTTAGCAGCGCCAACATTGCTACCTTATCTTGCTGTTCATATCTATTTACACTTTTGCAACAACATAACCCATTCATGTTATTTGTTTGCATGGTGTTATATTGTCCTGAGCAGAAGTAAAGCATGACCCTCGGTTCCCATTGCAGGAAGTTGACAAAGCGCGAATATGCTTGAAGCGGCAAAAGGAGATTGAGAGAGTTGCATTACAACATTACAGTTTGGCTAAATCATCCCATCGTAGTACAAATGTGATTTGCTTCTAGGAGCTATCCAGTCTAGGAAGAACCTTGAGAAGATTCTAATAGTGCATCCCCAGAGTTATATTATAAGTTGTTTGCAGTTGTTTGAGGATTATGTTATAAAGAGTTTGGCTTGCGTTACCAAATTACAGTTGTTTGCTTGTTATATTATATAAGTATTATTATATCCACACAAAAACAGTATATCATCAAGGTTATCAGCCAAAAAGTTGAAGTAATCAATTATTGTTTGTATGCAGTTTCATTCTTTGTTGCCCTGATTACATACCTAGTTATGTTGCTGTGATACCGCTCAATCTGAATGACTTGTAAAAGGATTGTATCAAGGGAGCCCTGTTGTTCTTTTTCATATTTGGTAAAAGGATAATATTGGGAGATCAATATCACTGTTTTTTGTGTTGTGCTCTCTTGCGATTTCTCTTGTTTTTTTGTTCTCTAGTTGGATAGCAATTGATCATCTTTTACCTTGTTACTTCATGTCTGTCTTTATAAAGAGACTAAGCGTACACACCGTTTCAGTGCGACAAGAAAACTCTTATTATCCTACTTCCATCTCCAGTGAAATTTGAGTATGCCAAGTGGGACCTGGTTGTTGCTTACTCCCCTCCAATTAGGCTCCATCCCCTCCTGCGATCCCGCTTGCTTGGTTCCTCCCCCTCACCCATGCTGCCACTCGCCTGTGTTGCACTCATATCGTCGACCTTGCTGTTTGCGGCCTCGAGGACCCCCATCCCTGGTCCATGGCCGACGGAACATTGAGAGGACCTGCGCCGTTGTCCTTGCTTCGCCTAGATCCGTGTCCTCACCGCGCCCTGATCGGTGGAGGTCATTGCCGCCTCACCGAGAAGGACCTGTGCTGTCATCCTCGCTCTACACCGTTCCGTGTCCTTGCCCTGCCCCAATCCGTGGAGGTCGCCGCCGCCTAGTCATCACCCTCTGCGCCTGCAATGGCACCTTTCCAAATCAGATGTCGCCGGAGGCCCCGGCACGCCACGACTGTCACATCGACACCGTCGCCCTCCTATCGATGTGCTGCCCCCTTCATCTCCCCAGCTGGATCAATGTTGGGGCGGTCGGATCGATACCGTCACCACAATCCTGTCGTTGTGCCGTGCTGATCCCACAGCATCGCCACCGGCTCTTGTGACGTGGCTGCTAGCTCGTGTGCATCATCTTCCTTGCGGCAGTCAGATCCTGTTTGATTCACGGTTAGTAACAAACGCAGGCAACCTTTAGAGGCGCATTGAAGATGGCGATGGAACTGCTACAGGAAATCACTAAACTGCATCTACCCTTATATTTACAGAGATCTGGGTAGTTTTGGTTAAATGGATAATGTCTATATAACTGATTAATGCACTTGGCTTCTCTTTATCAGTTCGCAATCACTTATAATTTATCAAGTATTCAATCTCTATATGTCATGCATCCTTCTGCTAATTCACAATGCTTCTAATCTGAACATTACAGATGCTTTCTTAATATAAAGTGGACAAAATTCAGGAACAAGGTCTTGGGCGTTTCAGGGTGTCTGTCAAGACTAGGTATTGTTATTATATATTCTGCACAATTACACACGAGTAGCACCTGTAAGTGCAGCTTTCTGACTTTCTCAACTTGTTATGTACTTGTGTTCTGACTTTCTCAACTTGTTATGTACTTATGTTCATGGTCAGTGAGCATATCTCTTCCTCTCTATCTCTGGATTAGCTAGGTGGGTTTGATAGTTATTGGTGCAGATTTGTTTTGTGTCAAATGACAATTTCAGTGATGAAGTTTATTAACCATGTCAAAGATAGGACACTGAACCAATCTGGAGATGATAAGGTTAGTTACATGGTCCTACTAAAGGCACACTTTCATACTTGAGAGGAAACCCTATTTATGTGATACGCCCTGGGCAGTCCAGTCATACTTCAGAGGAGATACAATTTCCTTACCTCATCTCAAAATCCAGGCGTTAAACCATGAAATTCACACCCAGTTGTGGAGTAGTTCTCTTATGATGCTTCAGCTCCACATGCTCTTCATTTCCCTCGAGTAAAAGAGATTATGGTCAAAGGCAGCGACTAATTAAACACATTAGTTTGGATTAGGAACTGATTCCATTTGATTGTGATTAGAGACTAGATACGTATTGATTTTGGGTGTGGTCTTTTTTTGGGTGTGAAAAAAGGAGTTATTGCAAACTGACCGTATAGAATGCTCCAATGGGTGATTCAGATATTCATTAGGAAGTCTGATGCACGCTTAAATATACATTTTTTTTCTAAAAAATGCATGAGAATTGCGCTTCATCACATTTAGAAGGAAAAAAAGAGGAAGAGACCAAAATACAGCACAAACCACACCAAACCACAAAAGAAAACAAAATTGCATGCACCAAACCAAAAGGCGACCAAATTAAACTGACTCCATACTATAGAAGAACTACATGAGTGGTTGGGGGGAGGGGGGAGCCAAGGATAGACACAAGAGGATACATGAAAATACATTAGTCTAGGGTTTTAACTGACAATTTCCATTAGTTTTGCATATTCTATATTTTCCAGGGAATTTTCCATAAAAGCTGAAAAGAGGGATTCAAGTGCAAATTAATCACACAACTTATCCGCCACGGGAAAGATAAACATCAGGACGTGGGAAGGATCTAGAAGACACCCGAAGCAATAGGGGCCGGGCGGCCGCCGGTGGGGCCGGTCGGCCCCACCATGGGCGGGCGGCGCCCCCTAGGGTTTCGGCCCTCCTTCCGAAGCTTCCTCCACCACCTCTCCCGATGCATCTCGGCCTTTGGTTAAGTTGGTTTGATCTTGCGGCGTACACGCATCCCACCGGACTATAAATACGTGGGTAGACTCATCAAAGGCCTCAAGCCATCAAGCATCAAGAAGCCTTCTAGTTCATCAAGAGCTTTCTAGTTCATAGTTCTAGTTAGCCAGATTAGAAGTAGAGGAGATCTAGTTCTTCATCGGGATCTGGAGCCCCCGGCGTCTGTCTGGAGCGCAAGAGTTCGGTATAGTTCTAGTTCTTACTTTCTTATTGTATTCATTATTCAGATTAGGGAGACATTATTCTTAATAGTTCATTATATTCTTAATTGCAATAGTCATTGTCTACTTTGATTATATGTCTAGTTTAGTTGGTTCGATCTTATTGAATTCATGTAATTAATCGTATAACGTTTATCCAAGTGTACAATGGGTAGATGATAGACAATATATAGACGTGGTGTCTAGATATCTTGTTTGTCTGTTAGTGCACCTTGACATGCCGGGTCATGTGGTAGTCTGCGTAGGTGACAACTACGTTGGTTCCTCTGTAGTCCGTCCTCCGTATGTAGGACAGTAGGGCACGGTCGTAAAGTTAGATAATGACTCTGTTTCACATCATTCGTAATTGATTCCCCCTTACATATGATAATGATTTAGGGTTGACTTAGCGATGATTACTAGATGTCGTTGCACTAATTAGAGTTATCCATTGATGTAGTTATAGAATTACTTTAGACAATACCTCCTTACTTTATCCATTGGCTAACTATGATTATGACTAGAAAATGCTCTGATGATTATCTATAATTATGATACTTGATTATGCTATCACCCGTATTTATCTATATTTATCTTGTGACCTCTGCATGTTATGAGTAGAGTAGATGACATTGGTAATATCACTTATTAATTGTATATAATTTCTTATCAATATAATAGATTAGAGTTTATAACAAGCTTTCCCAGTGGTATAAATATAAATCGATAACCTTGAAGAACTCCCTAGGTAAAATGCTACAATGGTATAATTATCTATCCGCTTGCAGAACCTGTTTAGTTTATATTCATATTTCATATCTCTGCCTAGTCATATTGAATGATACATGTAAATCTATATTTATTCCTTAGCATTATAATTGAGGATGATGACTTACTTCATGCTTAGAAATGTTAGTGATAAGTAATTGGCTAGTTGCTAATGACAAGTTAATTTAATACCAAGCATTTTTGGTGTTGTTGCTAGGGGTAGATCTTATCTCTATTTTTAGTAATGATGTTAGAAATGTCAACAAACATGAAAACACAGATCGATGATGTGGCGGTTCCTTGCCCCCTACTCCACCTCGGCCTATATAATGACACCCCAAAGCACCTCCAAGAGGCATTCTACACTCTGGTGCTTCATATTCTCTACATAATTAGGGTTAGGGTCCCTCTAGTTGATCTAGATCTAGTTCATCTGGTTCTAGTTCATCTAGATGTAGCAATGAGGAGAGACTAATTCTTCTAGATCTAGTCTTGTTTAGGGATTAGAGAGATTGAGTAGAGGAGTTGTTGGTATATGTTAATGCCTACTGAATAATTCCGCAAGCGCACGGATACGTTGTAGCACTTCACCGGATAAGTATACCTAATTTTAATATCGAACCCAAAGGAAGATGTGTGAGGGTCGTCTAAACTACACTTAACCACTGAGTAGCAAACAAGGCTATAGAAGGTAGGGATATAGAGGAAACAACTAGGGCTTCTAGTTCAGGCTCAAGCAAATTATGATTAGAATGTTTTGCTAGGGAGTTGGATAGGATAAGCACTGACAAAACTATACTCAACTACCAACTATTCTCCTGCTAGGCCTACTGACGGGATAGTGGAATAAGTATGATTCAACGGAGCTATAAGTCACCTCCGCGAGCTACCACCAAATCCAGACAATAGGGTACATCTATGAGCAACGGAGTCTAAGCACCACGCTTACACTACAAATACTACTCTAACCCAAGAGTTACAAGGATTAAAGTACTCAAAAGAGTCATAAACTAGCAAAACAGAATAAACAATGTTACTTACTTGAACACAGAAGTTGATTTCCAAGTAGTCTCAGATACAAGCCGTAGAGGTAGCACCGACAGGCCGATACTCCTCCAAAACTTTCTCTTTAAACTCTATTTCTCTCCCTCTAAAGAACTAGCTTCTAGAGGTATAGAACTAGCTCTCTCTTGGAATGCTAACTCGAGAGGTCATCCATTCAAGGGACACCTCCGAGAATCCTAATTAGGTTTTCTAGCTAAAGCTCTTCTCTTGATTCTCTCTCGATTCTCCCCCTGGGGGGGTGTGCCTCTCTTTTTATAGCCCTAGCGAATCAACGCGAGCCTTTAGATCAAACCGACATTGACGGAGGGTGGAGATCATTCCTCAAAGGCGGTGGAGTAAACCTGGCGAACCGGGGGCCGAACCGGGGTGGCCCTGCACCGGCCGGGTCCAGGGCCGACCCGGCCGGCTCGCTGGCCGCCCCGGCCCCCTCGGCTGGTGTGGTGCCTTCTCGTCTCTTCTCGAATGTTCCCGTGTTGCCGTGGCGTCCATTCCGGCATTCTATGTTGTAGTGTAGCTCAAAAAGCGTGTCTTTTCCGGTGTTTACCTGCAAAACCATTGATTCACCAAAACTCGTGGAATTCGTTAGTTAAAGCCCTACTTCTAGGTAGATGAATTGCTTTTATATCATTTTAGATAATTGGTTGATGGTTGGATTTGATCATTAATGGCCGTCAGCAACACCCCCACACTTAGGCTTTTACTCGTCCTCGAGAAAAGGTTGGATCGGACATAGCTTAGGACAAAGAGATCAACATATGTTCATTCCTGGTGATTCCTGCACTGTGAGATTCAAAGCGTCTACCAAACAACTTTGAGAAGTTGATAAGTAGAACAGTTAAACAGATTACCTTTATCTCGCTGCTAGGACCATTGGAGGTTTTTATAAGATTTTAAAATGAATATATAGCTTACCTGCTCCTCAATGTGGTACTCTCAAATCACTCATTGTATTTATGGTATTTATGGATCTCACTTAGACATGAATAAGTGATGCCCTTCCTTGCAACCTAAGTTCATTGGTTTGGCAAGGAATAGTATACTTACTTTACATATCACTGAGCCAGCGTAAGAGTCCCAAGGAGATAAGTGTCATACTCTTAGATCAAGATGTGCATGTGTGTGGAATATATGGTGGCTATCCTGTTCTATTCATGCTCATATTCTTTGAAAGACATATCTCTCTTGCTTGAGTTGGAGTGCTTGGAGACAATGGGCTATCACGAATTTTTCTTTTCTTTCTTTTTTAGAGAGCTAGGCATCTTGTGCCTTTTGTTCTTTTTAACATTTGGACCCTTGTCTATTTTCTTATTTTAACTCTCTTTTTTTCTTTTTACATAGCCCATGTCATCCTGCATGAAAATTTTATGCAAGACAGAGATTCTGATAATGTTAGAGCATAGATGAACATAATCCTACCAAAATCTTTTTTTTGGGTACGTACTCTCTCAGTGTAAGAGCAAAGATATTTTCTATGTGAATGGAAAAGGCTGCCTACCCCCCCTGTGTAGGGATAGTGCATATATGGAGTGTAAGTGAATCTTGATCTTGAGAGCATGATAAGTCTCTACAACACGGGTCTCAAAAGCTGACAAGCTCAATACAAAATAAGTAACTCATGTAGCAAGTTATAATTGTGTATGGCTCTATAGGCATTTAAAACCACAGAGAAGTAGTTTAGCTATCGTTTTTGTGTTAAAATAAAAGCTCCAATAACCAGACAGAGAAATTCAGGTTTTCATGTTTTACTATCTCATACTTGTCAACAACTTAAGAAGTATTGGGGTCCCTAAAGAAAGTTTCCAACAGCTGCAAGTGTATAGGAGATGAACTAATATGATTTTTGCCTTAAGTTATGACTAAGCCACTCATCCTTGAGGTGTAATCATGATTCATTAAAGGATATTCAATTAAGCTCAGTTGTTTAAAGAGAGTGCTTTGAGGAGTGCGTACTGCTCCTGTAGATGTTCTTCTCGTGTTCTTTATTGGTCATCTCCCCACACTTGTTTCTGTTTTCCTTTTATGCACAACAAGGTGGAGACAAAAACAAAACATATATCTAGAGAGAGATGATGACTCTAAAAACTTGACTTTATTATGAATGATGCACATTTATTACACAATGAATGAATAAAGGTAGTAACTATTTGAACTAATCAAACTAACTAATGAACTAATTAAGCAAACTAATGACTCTCACGTGTGCCTATGCATCTCTATCTCTATTCTTTTTTCTCTAGTTCCTCAACTCTAGCCTTTAGCACCTTATTCTTGAGGCGCATCTCCTCATGCTTAAGCTCTAGGTTAGCTATGTGCTGCATAGCCATAGTCAGGGTGTTTAGCACCATAGACATTGTACGGCCCTGTAGGTCTATCCTAGTCTCTAGTGTGCCTAGGTTGAGTCGAGGTTGTCACGGGGCTTGTGCAGTCCTTGCTTTCTTCTTTGGAGGCTCTGGGTCAGCTCTTGGTGGTGGAGTGAACTTGACCTTGGTGGGATCCACACGCACACCATCCAGAGTTACTCGCTCCTTCTCCGTGGTGTATTTTGCTCTAGTTACCACCCCAAACTTGGTGTGACACCTAGCAGCCTCTCCCCCTCCCTTGCAGATAATAACTTGGTGCCCTAGGGGAGAGAAATGTTAGGCTGACCGAGCGGGCGAGGCTTATCTCCAAGAAGTGGCCGAGAAGCTGGAGGCACAATGGTTGGCCTCCTGATGGCTTGAGCGAAGCGTGCCTCCTCCAGTGGAGCTCCTTGAGGTCGAGCTCGGACGACCTCTTTTGACGGCGCCGGGACGATCGCCTTTGGTGGCACCACCACCAGCTGCTTTGGCGGGATGATCGCCAGTAGGAGGACCTCCTCCGGCTCTTCGACGGTGTAGGGAAGGCTTGGGTTGGCCATTTGGTGGGAGATGAAGAGATTGGAGAGCTTTCTTGCCTGGGCTAAGAGAGGAGAGCTCTTGGGATGAGGGGAGAATGACCCTAGGGGCTTGTTTATATAGTCCTGGTTTCTTGGGGTAGGGGTCATTCCATCCTAATCTATCCCGAGCATCTATCGCGATAAGACGGCGGTGGATATGGATCACGGCCAAATATTTAGAACCCTAATAGAACAAACTTCACAACGAGAGGCGGCGGACCTCGAGGGGGCACCTGGGGAGACCGACCGGTCTAGGGTGGGACCGGCCGGTCCCACCCTGGCCCGGTTCCCGGTGCCCTTCGCGGGTTGCACTCTCGGCCCATCTTCTCTCCAAATTTTCTTCCGTCGCGACCCAATTCGCGATGGGGTTTTTATTTTTAATAAATTATAGGGAAAGTTAAGAAATAAATTTCATCCAATTCTTCAGGTGGTCTAGAAGGTTTTAGAAAAATTTTAAGACGTTGGCCATTTACCTTGAATAACGTACCTTTGTGATTTTGAAGTGTTACCGCCCCATGTGATGACGAATTTACCACCGTGAATGGTCCTTCCCATTTGCTTCGTAGCTTTCCATGTCCGAATAATCTTACCCTGGAGTTGAATAATAGCACCTTGTCTCCAGGATTAAAGCTCTTCTTCTTGATTCGTTTATCATGCCACCTTTTGGTTCTCTCTTTATAGATCTTCGAGTTATGATATGCTTTTTCTCACCATTCGTCTAGTTCTGAGAGTTGCATCTTTCTTTTTGTCCCAGCGGCCTTAAGATCCATATTCCATTTCTTGATTGCCCAATGAGCTTTGAACTCAAGCTCTATTGGCAAATGATAGGTCTTGCCGTAGACCAGCTGGTAGGGTGACATACCAAGAGGTGTCTTGTAGGCAGTTCGGTGTGCCCATAGTGCGTCTGGTAGCTTCGCCTTCTAAGCGGTTCCCATCTCATTAACTGTCTTCTGTAGGATATTCTTGATTTGCTTATTAGAAGTTTCAGCTTGGCTGCTTGTTTGAGGATGGTAAGGAGTAGCCACGTGATGTTGGATCCCTTGCTTCATTAGGTAGTTATGAAAGTCTTTGTCAATGAAATGAGTTCCTTCATCACTAGTCACCATTCTTGGAACACCAAATCTTAGAAATATTATCTCTTGAAACATCTTCTTAGAATTTGCAGAATTGGCAGCTTTACACGGCTGTGCTTCTACCCACTTTGAGACGTAGTCAACTACCACTAGAATGTACTCATAGTTGCCTGATTTTGGAAATGGTCCCATGTAATCTATTCCCCAGACATCAAAAAGCTCGATCTAAAGATTGTTGGTGAGGGGCATAGCATCTCTTGAGTTTATATTGCCGTGTCTCTGGCATGCTCCACATCTTCGGACGAAGTTCTTGGTGTCTTCATATATGGTTGGCCAAAAGAATCCACTTTGCCAGATCTTTGCATGAGTTCGGAATGCGCCATAATGACCTCCATATGGTGATGAATGACATTTTTCAATAATCTATAATCCTTCCTCGGTGGGCACACATCTTCGGAGTAGTCCATTAGCACATACTCAAAAGAGATAAGGATCATCCCAAATATATAGACAACTTTCATAGATAAGCTTCCTCCTGTCTACTCTTAGTGGTACATATCCCGCAACCATAAAATTGACAATATTTGTGTACTAGAGATCCGACATGGAGATGGCGTAGAGCGTGTCGTCTCGGAGAGAGTCATTGATTGGTAATTCCTGCATATTCTTAAATAGCATCCTAGTCAAGTGATTGGCAAATGGGGTTTTCTACTCCTCTTTTATCTTTTATTTCTAGGTCAAATTCTTGGAGTAGCAAAATCCATCTTATGAGTCGGGGTTTAGCATCTTTCTTAGTGAGTAGGTATTTAAGAGCAAAGATGATCAAGATAAACAATTACCTTTTGGTCCTACCAAGTAAGATCTAAACTTGTCTATAGCAAAAAAACAACAAACCAAGCTCTTTTTTCGGTGGTTGCATAATTAAGTTGAGGTCCTATCAAAGTTTTGCTAGCATATGCAATTGTGTGATGTTTCTTGTCCTTAGTTTGTCCTAAAACTGCCCCCATAGCATAATCACTTGCATCACACATCAATTCAAAGGGTAGCGACCAATCAGGGGGTTGAATGATTGGTGCTGAGATGAGCGCTTTCTTAAGGGTTTCAAAAGCTTTTAAACAAGCGTCATCAAAATCAAAGGGAGCGTCCTTAGCTAGCAGGTTTGTTAGAGGTCTAGCAATGTATGAGAAATTATGTATGAACCGTCTATGAAAACCTGCATGACCTAGGAAACTTTGAATTCCCTTTATATTAATGGAAGGAGGTAGTTGCTCAATTACTTCTATTTTAGCTCTGTCTACCTCTATCCCTCTCTCGGACACCAAATGTCCAAGCACTATTCCTTCTCTAACCATAAAATGACATTTTTCCCAATTAAGAACTAGGTGCTTTTCTTCACACCTTTGCAAAACCTTATCTAAGTTTTCAAGGCATTTATCAAAAGTTTTTCCATACACAGAAAAGTCATCTATGAAAACTTCCATTATCACTTCAATCATATCAGAAAATATAGACATCATGTATCTTTGAAATAAAGCTGGAGCACTACATAGTCTAAAAGACATTCTACGATAAGCATAGGTTCCATATGGACATGTGAACGTGGTTTTGTTTTGGTCATCGGAGTAGATTAGGATTTGATGATATCCCGAATACCCATCAAGAAAACAAATGAAGGAATGATTTGCCAATCTTTCTAACATCTCATCAATGAAGGGAAGTGGAAAATGATCTTTCTTCGTTGCCTTGTTTAACTTTTGGTAATCAATACACATACGCCATCCCGTGACAGTTCTTTATGGAATTAATTCATTCTTATCATTTCTAACAACTGTCATGCCTCCCTTCTTAGGCACAACTTGCACAGGGCTTACCCATTCACTGTGTGGCACAAGATATATGATCCCGGTATGCAACAGTTTCAAAACCTCTTTCTTAACAACCTCTCTCATCGCATTGTTCAGTCTACGTTGTGGTTCTCTAGAGGGTGTTATCTCAGGATCCGTAGGAATGCGATGGGTGCAAAGAATAGGACTGATTCCTTTAAGATCTAATAGCCAAAAGCAGATCGATGCTTTTCTAAGACAGTGATCAATCGAAAGGTTTCCTCCTCAGAGAGTTTATCACTTATTATTACAGGAGATTCTCGATCATTATTTAGGAAAGCATATTTGAGTCCAGAAGGCAAGGGTTTGAGATCTATGGGAGGCTTAGGTGGTTCCTCAGACTCATCTAGAGGGTCAGGTTCTAGCGTACTATCTCCTTCCTCTTCTAGTGGTTCGAGATCATCCTCGAAGTCTGGTTCGAATGATGGTTCAAAGGTTATCTCTAAGACTTCTTCCATAGGATCAGGCTCAGGAAGTGACTCAGTCTCACTATTAAGAACACGAGTTATGGATATAGGCAGTTTAAAATTCTTCCCAAGGCTAATGTTCAAATTCCCTTCTTGTCCTTCTTGCAAAAGTCTCTCTATAGGTTGTCCAATCAATACGTCAAACTCTATAACATCAAAGACATAGAAGCTTAAATGAACTCTAATCCCTTTGACATAAATAGGTAAGACATAGAGAATTCTAAAACTTAGAATAAGATGGCCTAAAGGACTTTTCATAAACTTTGTTTTTGGGGTTAAGGGCATGTCTTTTAAAAGATCTTGAGCAAATGTTGTAGACATGATGTTAACTCCCACAACAGGATTGTATAGTGCTTCAAAAGAGCCCTTGTGGAGTCGGCAAGATATGGTGGTTGATGTAAAATCAACTCGGATGATATCAGAGGAAAGCTCTGATTCATTCAACCAATCATTGCTTATAATCGACACAAGCTCTTTAGCACTTTGCTTAAGGAAAGCCACCTCAGAAGAATGTAAGACTCTGTTACTAGCCGATGACTTTGCTGACTTCGGTGGTCTCCTAATAGTATAATAATTTGAGGTGTTTCCATAATCAGCAAATATATCATCCTCGATCTCGAGCATGAATTTTGGAAGTGAAATTTTTTCCTCCTCCTGTGGTTCAAGCTCGTTGATAGTTGCAGGCTAAGATGTGGTAGGTGTGGATTCCTGATCAACTATTGAATCTTCTTCCTCTACTAGCTTCATTAAGGATGCTTTGTTTTCATGAATATTTGTGAGGATATTTCTTGCAACATCAGAAGTGATATGCAAGAATGATCCTCCAGAAGCAAGGTTGAGGAACTTTGTGGTTTTTCTATCCAGACCCTTATAGAAATGTTGAAGTAGAACGGGGTCTGGTATGGATAGACTAGGTCCAGAATGAGTTAAGCAGTTAAAGCGTTCCCAGGCTTCAATTAGTGTCTCCTTCTTCTCTTGTCTAAAGGATAGAACTTCTAGGCGGAGATCTACTACCCTAGAAATCGGATAAAACTGAAGGCAGAATTCTGCACATAATGCTTCCCAATCACCTTTGACACTCTTAACGTGGAGATCATACCAATGTCTAGCTTCTCCCGTCAAAGAGAAAGGAAAAAGCTTCCATCGGATAGTCTCATCGGACATATCCTTAATACGCAAACACGCACAGGTTTGTTCGAATTCATTGAGGTGACAGTAAGGGCTAGCATTGTCTTCTCCTGAGAAAGGTTGGTTTCTGACCATGTCTATTAAACATGGGCGTAGCTTATAGTCAGAGGCTAAGATTGGCTTTGCGGATGGCTCTGGCCCTAAGCGTAGGCTCATGAAGTTTTATTTATAGATAGGCGTGGAATTAAGTTGATCCATTGAAGGATAGAAAAGGTAAAGAGAAATGGAAAAGGTAAAGAGTGATAGTCTACAAAGGAAAAATAAGATTATAATATAGGTTAAAAAAAGTTCGAGTGATCTCACGACGTCTTTCAAGAACGGCGCCGAAAATGCTTGTTGGTATCTGTTAATGCCTACTAAATAATTCTGCAAGCGTGCGGATACGTTGTAGCACTTCACCGGATAAGTATACCCAGTTTTAATATCGAACCCAAAGGAAGATGTGTGAAGGTCGTCTAAACTACACTTAACCACTGAGTAGCAAACAAGGCTGTAGAAAGTAGGGATATAGAGAAAACAACTAGGGCTTCTAGTTTAGGCTCAAGCAAATTATGATTAGAATGTTTTGCTAGGGAGTTGGATAGGATAAGCACAGACAAAACTATACTCAACTACCAACTATTCTCCTGCTAGGCCTACTGATGGGATAGTGGAATAAGTATGATTCAACGCAGCTATAAGTCACCTCCGCGAGCTACCACCAAATCCAGACAATAGGGTACATCTACGAGCAACGGAGTCTAAGCACCACGCTTACACTACGAATACTACTCTAACCCAAGAGCTACAAGGATTAAAGTACTCAAAAGAGTCGTAAACTAGCAAAACAGAATAAACAATGTTACTTACTTGAACACAGAAGTTGATTCCCAAGTAGTCTCAGATACAAGCCCGACAGACCGATACTCCTCCAAAACTTTCTCTTTAAACTCTATTTCTCTCCCTCTGAAGAACTAGCTTCTAGAGGTATAGAACTAGCTCTCTCTTGGAATGCTAACTCGAGAGATCATCCATTCAAAGGACACCTCCGAGAATCCTAATTAGGTTTTCTAGCTAAAGCTCTTTTCTTGATTCTCTCTCGATTCTCCCCCTGGGGGGTGTGCCTCTCCTTTTATAGCCCTGACGAATCAACACGAGCCCTTGGATCAAACTGACCTTGACGGAGGGTGGAGATCATTCCTCAAAGGCGGTGGAGTAAACCGGGCGAACCGGGGGCCGAACCGAGGTGGCCCCAGCACCGGCCGGTCTAGGGCCGAACCGGCCCGGTCGCTTTGGCCGCCCCGGGCCCCGGCTCGGTGTGGTGCCTTCTCGTCTCTTCCGGAATGTTTACGTGTTGCCGTGGCGTCCAGTCTGGCATTCTATGTTGCAGTGTAGCTCAAAAAGCATGTCTTTTTCGGTGTTTACCTGCAAAACCATTGATTCACCAAAACTCGTGGAATTCGTTAGTTAAAGCCCTACTTCTAGGTAGATGAATTGCTTTTATATCATTTTGGAGAATTGGTTGACGGTTGGATTTGATCATTAAAGGCCGTCAATAGGAGTAGAGATTATGAAGGAGTTCCGGTATGTCGGTGCTTCTTCATGGCTGTATTCTTCTGGATTCAGCTCCCTCGCCCGGAGCTGCATTATGAGGTACTTTTCTATTCGCCATTCCAATTCTACTAGGAGTTGTTCTTATTTGTTCTTAAATTTAGAGCTCATATTGAGTGCTTTGATCTTAGTCATTAATTGGTTGAAGAAGTATTTCGTAGTGTAGGCGTGGTGCCTAGGCTAAGTTTACTTGTGAATGTCTCCTGATTAGCTAGATAGTGGTAGCTCGCGAAGGTGACTTTATAGCTTCATTGAAGCCTCTGTAGTCCACGTCCCGTTGATAGGACTGATAGGTTGATAGGTGTTTGGTAGGAGATTACTCTGTTTCTTCTCCTATTTAGATTACTTGTCCAGTTAGAACGGTATTATTCAAAGCTTACCGGTTGTCAGAACTAGAGTGCAATAGCTATTTCCTCTTTCTTGATATTATCTAGCCTAATTGTAGGGTTAAGTCTATAGACGTTGTTATAATCACAATTGTTCCCTGTAGATACGATATTTAAAACCTCTGGGTAAAATGAAACATTGGCCGGTATGATATCTCGTGCGCTTGCGGATAATCTTACTTAAATCTTATTTAATGGAGTGCGGTTAATTGATACCAACACATGTGAGTGGAGCCCCTTGTATCTCTGGATGAACCTATCTTTGCTTTGGTCCTAGACAGGGAAAATCTGATGTTGCCCGAGAATCATAACAACTCTCCATCATTCACCAAGTAGAGTGCAACAGCCCAATTCTGAAATAGAGAAACTCCTAGCGAAGGTCCGAAGCGATGACGGTAGTTTCAAAAGTTTACTTCTCAACTACGCTTGGTAAGAATCTCCCTCCTTACAGGTACAATATATGTTAGGGGGTATATTTATACATGCCTCTTTCTTGGAGGGGTGAGTCTTTGACTTTATTACATAGTCTATTCTTTCCTTCTCACCCCCTATTATTATGATCAACACATATCTTTATATTTTTCTAATGATAATTTGATTCATTAGAAGTCCAATGCTTTGGATCAAGCCTGGTCTGATAGTTTCGCCGAAGGATGATACTTTCAAAGAAGCCAATCTGATACTTTGACGAAGCCAGATACATTCGACAATGCTTGGTACTTTTGACGAAGCCTCTTTCATTTGGGGAAGTGAAGACTAGGCCATTTGGTACCGCCTTCTATGAAGTCAAGTTGCTCACATCATGTTCATGCTATGTTCTACCATGTGGTCCTAGAAAATACTCCCTTGATCCCTAAAAAGAATGTCATTGCGCTTCCTTAAAAATAAATGCTAACAATTTTAATAAATAATAAATATTATTAATTAGTATCATAATTAGTATCATTAGAAAGATCTTTAGATCTAGTTTTTTAATAAAAATATTTAGAGATATAAATATTGCATATATTTTCTACAAATCAAGTCAAACTTGTGGTACACACCCCACGGCGGTATTCTTATTGGGATGGAGGAAGTAGGGTTGAAAGTAGCCAAAAATTAGTTTTGTTATGACCCAAACACGAATCTTAGAGGTGGTTAAGATAAAGTAGTTTTACCAAAACTGATTATGATGCTTAGTACTATAGAACAAACCCCAAATGTTGTTCTTCATGTTCTACAATTAGTCTAGAAATTGTTATGTCAGCGGTTAAGAAGTTTTTCGATGGAAAGAGGCGAGCTGTGCATTTGCACATAGCCCAAGAGGCTAGAGGCCCAACCTCAAATATGCAAACCCATATAAGGCCCCCTTTGGTTGCCGGGGCAAACGTAGGAAAACCCGGAGGAATGGATTCCTCTAGTTTTGCCGACGCCATGGTCCCTTTGGGAAGGGCGCAGGGAAACCGAAGGAATCCATTCCTCTGGATTCACACTCTCACATCGGCACAGGAAAGCCAACATCTACTCGGAGCTCATGTTTGCACAAAGTCCAAGGCATCACAAAGAGAGGGCAAGGACGAAATCAAGAGGGCGAAGCTAGCGAAGCGCGTTGGCCGCGTCCCGCCAAGGCTGGACGACGAGCCGCGAAGCTCGCGGTCGGCCCACCACCGCGCCCGAAGGGTGAGCCGGGCGAGCGCCAGGCCACGTCCCGCCGCGACTTTGGAGGGCGAGCCGGCAAGCGTGCGGGCCGCGTCCCACCGCCCTCTCCGATGGGCTCGCGCCTCCTCATTCCCTCTCCCGGCAAGCGTGGGGGCCGAGCCGCCCCCGCGCTGGGAAGGCCGCGCGATAGCACGGGAGGCCACCGCGCCGGATGGAGAGCGTATCCGGGGGGGGATGCGGAGGGGGCGGCGCACAGAGGAGGGGATGCGGAGGGAGGCGGCGCTGGCCTCGCCACCAGCGCTGCAGGGCCGGGAGCGGGGAGGAACGATGGTGGTGGTGCTTTCCTACCCTGTGTCGTTCCTATCCAGGCGAGAGAAAGGAATCGAACGCGCTTTCCTACGGAATGTTTCCTGCGGCAGTTGGATTCCTACGTTTCACCTATGTTTGTCCCGTGGCGCCAAAGGGGCCCTAAACAGTTGAAGCCTACAGGAAAAAACATACGAGCGCTGATTTAGAGTCCATCTTTGGAGCTTGGCTCCACACCCATAATGTCTAGAGTTGTCTAGCCACCATAGATTGAGTTCAAGTTATTCAAATGTAGTGTGTGCTAGTTGAATAAGAGGAGATTTCATTACTTTTAGTTTTATCATACTCTGTGTCCTTTTAAAAATTATTATATTTTATACTCTCTATTCTGAAATATTTGCACTTCTGCAATTTATTTTTTTTAAAAAAAATTACACATGCACGACGTCCAATGTAGTATAGGTAGCTAGACCAGCTAATGGGACAACTTTGGGCCTCTTTGGCACCTCAAAGGCGAAACGTAGGATAGGAAAGGAAAAGTATAGGTTTGGGGTGCCACGTTCGTTCGATTCCGTAGGAATGCTCCGTAGGGAAAACGCGGTACCGAGTGCCTTTGGCAGCCAGCGAGCTCCTCCATCACCCCAACTTCAAAAAATCCAACAAAAAGAAAACAAAAAACTCCATCGTCCCCCACACAACACCCACCCACCCCGTCCCCGTGGCTCTCACTCTCCACCCGGGTCTCTCGCTCGCAAGCAGGCGGCATGGCGGCGCTCCTCCCTCTACTGGCGCGGCGGCGCTCTCCCCCCCTGACTCTCCCTGCGCCAGATCCGACGGCTCTCCCTCCTCGCTCTCCCTGCGCCACATCCGGCGGCGCTCTTCCTGGCTCTTCCCCCTCGCTCTCGCGGCAGCAATGTAGCGTGGCGGCGGCATGGTGGCGGATCCGGCCACCTACCGCCGGATCTGGCCGCCCGTGGGCGGGCGGCGGCGCCCACCTCTCCCCACGGCGGGCGGCGCCGTGGAGGGCGGTGTCCGGCGGACAGCGGTGTCCGGCGGACAACGGGCGTCCGACCCCGACCCCTCCACCCCCACGCTCCCGGCCGGGCGGCGCCGTGGAGGGCGGCGTCCGACGCAGGCAGGGCGTCCCTCCCCCAACCCCTCCACCCCCACTCCCCCGGCGGACGGCGGCGCCCACCCGGATCGGCCACCCACCGCTGGATCGGCCACCCGTGGGCCCCGCAACGGGCGGACGGCGGCGCTCTCCGTCGGCGTCCTCCCCGCTCCGTAGGCCCCCGCGCCCGGGGGCGGACGGCGGCACCCCGAACAGGCAGCTCTCTCTCTCGCTCTCGGCCGCGCACGACGGTGCCCCACCTCCACCCCCTCTCTCTGCGCGCGCTTTCTTCCCACCAGGAATCTTTTCAAGAAGTCTGAGCTCATGCTCCGTTTCCTATGGAATCGAGGCATCGGATTCAATCCTACGGTTTTTTTCCGGTGCTTCACCTGTGTCCCAAAGGGGAGGAAAGGAAATTTTTCCCGTGGGAATGGAATCCTGCAGAATTCCTTTGGTTCACCCGTGAACCAAAGAGGACCTTAGTTCAAAAAACACATCCCCTCCGTCATGCCTCTAGAGGCTTCTCAACCTTTAGTTCCGTCATCAAATGTGTTAAAGAAAAAAATGATACTTTTTAAGAAAATACTTTCTATCTCCTCACATAGGCTTACACAGGAATAATAACCTTATTTTACCACCATGTTGGTCTTCAATCACAGGTTATTCCGAGAAGTAGAGTTCTTTTCCCAACGAATATGATCGTAGGTCAATCGATTTTCTCATAAACAGTTGTTAGATACTAGCTGTTTTGTTTAAGATTTGCTGACTGTCCCTCTCTCTCGGTGAATGCCACACTGCCTTGATCTTTTGGTCGTGACGTCGGCGCTTTCATCGAGGCTGGTCAAACTGCCCCTGAAGTACAGTACCAGAACCATGGATTTTTCTGACACGAAACCTGCGTCGCCATTGGTGGGTGGGTGGCCCTGGCGCAGCCTCCGAGGAACGATAACTGCCGCGCACATGATCGACGAGATAACTGCCGTCCGACGCCCAGTAGTCGTAGGGGGCTAGGCCGTGGTAGCATGATACTAGAAATGCGCGCGGCGTTGCGGCTTAGAGCCTGTATTTCATTGTTATAGTTGAAAATTATTATTTATAGATGATTGTATATATTAAGCATGGGTTTTTCATCTTGATATTTATATTTTTCGAGGGTATTGTCTGTCCCGATAAATACAAAATTTCTGGAGTAATATAAAAAACAATATAATAAATATAAAGTATTGATATACTTAGAATTACATAATCAAATAACATTGTACTAAAAAAGAAAAAAGTATCTAATCTAAAGGACTCATTTTCTTTTTTTTAGGATTAAACAAAATTCTTTTTATTTTAGATAGAAGAAATGTTTGAGCATGGAATAATATTTTTTTTGAAATATTTAAAATTTATAAACTTTTTTAGAGGTTGTGAATATCACATAGGATCCACAAACCAAATTTTACAATTTTAAGATTAATATTTAATATGTAGAAATCATGGAAGTTTTATTTATTAATTAAAAGAGGTTATTTTAAATCAATCCAAATTTCGTTATTTTACAAGTTTCATATTTTTTATATATAGAGTATACCATGGAGAGGCTACTTTAAAAATTTTATGATTTTAGGAGTTGTTATTATTTTTTTATGAAATAAACAAAATTAGCATATTATAGGAAATAATAATATGTAGAAATCATGGAAGTTTCATTTATTAATTAAAAGAGGTTATTTTAAATCAATTCAAATTTCTTTATTTTACAAGTTTCATATTTTTTATATATAGAGTATATCATGGAGAGGCTACTTTAAAAATTTTATGATTTTAGGAGTTGTAATTATTTTTTATGAAATAAACAAAATCAGCATATTATAGGAAATAATAAAAGACAAAAAAAAGGAGAAGACTATTTGGGCCGAATCTAGCCCATTTCAGCCCATGTACAGACAAATTGGTTGTAGGCCGGCCTATACAATGGCCTGGACGGTGGGTTATATTTATGCAAAGATCGAGGGCTTTTTTGTAAAATTTTCTAAGAGAGGAGGATGGACTGCGGGTTATATTTTGCTAGAGGTCGAGGGCTTTTTTTTGCAAAATGACCGATTCTCACCCGATCTGGGCCGTCCGGCCGCCCGATCGGACGGCCGGGAACGGCCCGTAACGTGGCCACTCTCTCCTGCCTTCTTTTGTTCCAGGTTTCGTATATGGAGATAGCCTCCGGGCCTACCACGCCGCATCCGGTGACACACGGGGCCGCTGGTGACTCAAAATGTCAACGGGTATTCGAAATCCGTTAATCCGACGGGTTTTATCCGATAAGAAAGTGGGTTTAGAAGAAATTTTCTACCCGTGGGTATGTTAATGGGCGAAATTCCTTACCCATCGGGTGTGGCGGGTACGGGTGTGGATATATAGTACCTATACCCGCGTACCCGTGGGTTAAAAAAACCCACAATAACAGCCAGCCACCCTGCTCATTTTGGTCCATAACAGCCATAAATTTAGCCCACATCATTATTTCAGTTCTAGTATATATACCTCAATCAGTCAAGTGTGAAACCCTAGTCTCCACCCCTTCCCTTCCCCAGCCGCCACATTCTTTTTCGGCTCCTGGGCGGGCGACAGCGATCATGGACGGCGAAGTCCGCCACGACTTCCCCGCCGACGCAATCAAGGCCACCGCGGCCAGTCGCCATCGCTTTGCACCTCCGACCTCTACCGTCCGTCCTCCTAGCTATGGTGGAGAACTCCGGATTAGGACAAGATGATAGCCGGTGATGCCCTTCCTCAACCTAACCTCAATCCAATGTTGCAGTTTGCCCTGCCCCTGTTCCCGTTTGCCTGTTCTGACCCACGCCGTCCCTGAAGGGACGTGGTCCTGCAAGCGCTGGATCCGGGGTAGACGACGAAGATCGGCGCTCAGCTCGGGTATATTGTCGGGTGCGGGTTACCCGTCGGGTGAGATATACCTACGTGGGTGCGGGTATGGAATAATTTCTTACCCGTCTAGGGGTGCTGGTGCGACCTGGCGGGTGCGGGTGTGGGTGGCTAGTACCCATCGAGTACGTACCCGTTGCCATATTGACTGGTGACACCCGTCGGCAATCAACGACAATGGCTCAGTGGGCCGCTGGTGAGCCCTGTGGCATAGCCATCCATCGACCACCTATGCCATCCTTTTCCTTTTTTGATTTTTTTATTATTACTGATTTCCTTTTAATAAATACACCTCTATAACTTTCATGCTATCCTAAAAGTTTTTAGCCTCTTCTCCAAATAACATCTAATCTCCTCCAAATAACACCTAAGGACATCCTCAAAGGGAAAAGGAAATCGCCAGGTGAGGAGATCTCAGGAAATAATTAAAAAAAAAGCAACGCTAGAGTGCCAAGCTATGCGAGATGTGAGAGAAACCTTTTAGGGAGACATGCGGAGATTAGTTGCTCGCTAGCGCGCTCTATTTTCCTTCTTCTATGACCAATTGAACTGCAGCTGAGCTAGCTATTTAATGTCCGTTGGGGACATCTTAATAGTGCTAAGTTAGATGCTTAGAACTAGGCATAAGAGGTCAGGTGCTCTAATTGCAAAGTAGCCATACTATTAGATTAGATAAAAAAATAATGTTAGAAGATTCAGCATGATTAACTTTGGAGCTAGGGGCCTCATCCCACGGGATCCTTTTCATTAAGCCCAAGTTTAACTAACTATACACTATATACTCCCTCCATACTCATAAAACTTAAAGTTTTAGATGAGATTTAGATTAAACATTAGAAGCATAAACTACCAATAATTTTTAAAATATTTAATTTGAAATGGTGAAACTTATATATATAAATTAACCTTGAAACCCACTTTTATAAAAAAAAATTTATTTTTTGTTTTTCCTATATATTTTAATAAAAATAATAGATAAAATTAGGTTTTAAATTCGGTGTCCTTATCTAGAACATCAAGTTTTATGAGTATGGAGGAAGTATTACTATAGATCAACAAGGTTCGAACTACATAATAAGTTAATTTTCTGTTGATGCAAAAAAAGAGCTCTGAATCCCCATCAAATCTACAAATCTTTTAAATTTAAACTCAGGTTACACACCCTAGTACAAAAAATACCTTATTTGATTAGTCTAGTTTTCTTCTCTATGTGAGTTTTATTTTACAGAATAGTTAATTTTAATAAAATTTGAATCTCTTGTCGCACTCAATTTATGCTGACGAATGTTATTTCCAGTGAAGCCACTACAATTAAATATAAAAAGAAAAATATCCTGATCAAAAAAGAAAAATATATCCATTACGGGTAGAGGAACAAAACATGAACAAAACTACAGAACATAAAAGAATATCGACCGTGGATAGAAGAACAAAAGATAAAAAAAGAATATCTATGGTGGAACTTGGGGGTGTTTGAATCCTCTGTTTCGAACAGTTTCAGATTCTTACAAATCAGTTTTGACCCCTGGTTTTTAAAGTATGGATTCAAAGCAAAAATTGGAAGAGGGAGCAAGGTAGAATTTCTGGCTTTTAAGAATATGACTTCATTTATTGCTCTATATATTGGTGACAAAACCTGGTAAAATTCGGTTATTATCAATAGATTCTTGGTTTTTAAGAATCTGATAAAAATTGATAGAAAAAACTGGTCCATTTAAATTTTTTTTTTTAAAAATGGTTTCTAAAATCTGAATCCCACCGACGGATCCAAATAGGGCGAGAGAAAGGAGATGAAAATATCCATAGGAGCCAGCCACGTGTCGTATGACAGGGGCTACTCGTCGCCTTCGAGTCACGATGAGGAATGATGAGGTTGTGGTCCAACTGCTCGAAACATGCGACCGAGCATGACGTGTCAGGTTCCTGCTACTAGTATGTCAGATTGTCAGGTAGCCTAGATACGTGGCTACGGCGGAAGAGATTTTTTTCTTAATTATTAGGCTTATTCTTATATATATATAAAACGATTATGGAGACATGAGTTGTGCGATACACGTAAATCTTCGTTTTAAACCGCCAGATCACGTACTAGATGATGAGAGATTGCGGCACCAATTCACATTTAAATTCCAATCCAGATACGGTTTATCCCAGTACGTATGAAATACTCCCTCCGTCCCACTAACTCTCTCGCCGGGAGCAACAGTAGAAACGTCTTCATACGTAGAGTCTGCCATGCATCTATCCGTCCCTTTGCGTCCCATGTACATTCAATGTTTGATGTATCTACCCACACGCTAAAACGACATAGTTAATGGGACAGAGGGAGTATGTCAATGCTATATATAGCCGGTGAAATTACACAAAATAAATCCATTACATAAATGCACAATCTTTTTAACTTTTAGCAAAATGCACAATTTTTTTCTTTTACATAAATGTGTGAACGCAAAACTATATCAGAACCAAATCTTTACTCGCATGGATGCAGCCTCTCTAAAGCAAAAATTAACAAAATAAAAAAGTAAAACAATGCACACGATATTGAGCAACGCAGTCGCGTGTGGCGACATTGATGTTTGATACTACCAGGTTTTACAACACCATTTAAACATAGTGAAACATTCAGAAACATGGAGTCAGTTAACATGTCCATATTAAAAAGAAAGAAAAAAAGAAATTAATAAAGACGCAAAAGATCATGGCCTCCATGGACTCACCCTAGAGCATGAGTGAGGACATCTGCCGGCCACCGGAAGAAAATCAAGTTTTATATGATGAAAAATTATGACAGTAAGCAGTCAGCATTAGATCGCTCATTAGTCATCACTGGTCACGGGAAGAAGTACTAATATAGTAGTTTCGATAAAAAAAACTAAGATATTTTAGGAGGAGGAACCAAACAGCATACTATGTGTGGTGTCACCGAAGCTTTTGCTTTTTTTGGCCATGGCTCTGTACCCTGCAACGATATTGGCGACGAACGTCAGATGATCAGTTTAGCTATCATAGGTGTGGCGTGCTTTTATGCTAAAGGTACACCGTGGCACCCACAGCTTTGATGAGAACCAAACAGCGGTCGCGGTATCGGTGACAGCCGTGGTATCGGTGGCAGCCGCAGTTTGTGGGCAGCCAATCAAACACCAGCCTTGCTCTCCGTGGCAGCCGCATGTGTGGCGTGGCATGTGTTGGCCAGCAACCAAACATCCCCTAGGTGCGCCCTGCCAGCATGTACTAGTCGCGTGTGGCGACAGCGGTGGGCGCCAATTATATGATGAAAAATTGTGATAGTAACCAGTCAGCACGTTCATCAATCATCACTGGTCACTAGTAGAAGTACCGATATAGTAGATTCGATAAAAGAAAACTAAGATATTTTGGAAGGAGAGAACCAAACACCATGTCATGTGTGGCGTCACCGAAACTTTTGGTTTTTTTGTCCATAGCTCTCACATTGCAATGATCAATTTAGCGGTCATAAGTGTGGCGTGATTTTGTGCTGGAAGTACACCGTGGCACCCACAGTTTTGACAAGAACCAAACAACGGCCGCGGTATCGGAGGCAGCCTTGGTTTGTTCATGACATAGCCTGCGACAACAGCCAACCAAACACTAGCCTTGCTCTCCATGGCAGCCGCATGTGTGGCGTGGCACATGTTGGCCGGCAACCAAACATCCCCTAGGTGCGCCCTGCCAGCGGTGTACGAGTCGCGCGCGTCGACAGCGGCACGCGCGCCCGACAACGTGTGCCTCGAAACCTGGCAGGACGCAAGGCGAGAACAGCCCGCAGCGGCCCGGCCCAGCCCAGCCCAGCCCACACAGCCCCGCCTGACCGCAGCGAAACCCGCCGGATAAATACCGCTCCGCGTGCTGCGCTGGCCGCTGCTGCCTGCCGATTGCCGAACCGCGCCTCCTCCAGTCCTCACACAGGCGACAGGCCCCGCCGCGCCGAGCACCGCGCCAGCCAGGAGCGAGGAGAGGAGCGTCGGCGGGCGCGGATGGTGGCGTGGTGGCGGAGGAAGGTGGTGCCGCGCGCGCGCCGCGCCTGGGCCGCCGTCGCCGCGCGGCTCCGCGCGCGTAAGCCTGGTTAGTTCCCATGCCCCTCCCCTTCTCCATTCCCTAACCCCCGGTCGGCCGTTTCGTTTCCTTCTGCTTCGTGGGAGGATCGGGCTGAGGCGATCGATCGTTTAGCTCCGGAATGGAATTGTCGGAGATTAGATTGGGAGCGATGGTACATCTCGTCCTCCTGGCCGTCGTCGCAGTAGTAGATTGCTTGATTTTGTTATCTGATCCTTTCGAGTTTATCTATCGGATCGTGTGTTTGCTGCTCTGTTTCTGTTTGGGTGCTGATGATTCTAAACCCTGTTCTTCCTTTTTCGTAGAAACAGGGGGTTTCATTTCCAAAAATATACATGCACGCTCCGATAATTTCCTGGTAGCGATTCAGTTCTTACGGACTCTGTTTCTGTTGCGCGGTTACAGACCGGTGTGGCGGTGATGATTCACTATCTGAAATGTGATTCACGAACTTCCCCTTTTGTGTTAACAACGCTGCGCTTAGCGGGTGATTTATTCCTATCTGAAATGAAGTTCGCCACTCTTGTTTTTCCCTCAATAAACACTCAAATTCGTTAGCGCCCTCAGTCTCAGCAGTAGACTAGAACCCATGAAGTTTTCTCCCCAAAAAAGCAACCCCAGCTGACATGTAAGTAGGCCACTATCACGTTTGTAGTTTTGCACATTATTAAAAACAACCGAAGGGAGATACAGTGACAACGTTTGATTCATCATGGTGGTGATTGGTGAGGAGTACAGGCCTACAGGAGGTCATGAGCCCATAATGGGCCCTGCACTGCAGGGCACCGGCGCTCGCAATTGCAATTGCAGCCGTAGGGGAACAGAGGACGACGGCACGACAATTGCTTGCACTGCTGCATTCATCCCCGGATCTTGTTGCTTAGACTATCCGCACTGGACCCTGGATAGCCGTCCGGGAAGCGCGCTTTCCGGATGAAACTCCCGCAGCGGCGTCCGCAACGGTGACGTGGCGTCCGGAATCGCGGCGCCCGCACGCCAAACATGGCGCGGTAGCGGCCGTCGAGCCGCCGTGGCGCGGGCCCCACGCGGGCGTCGGCGTCTGCTTTCAGCGGGAGGGAGGAGAGAGAAGGAGAGGGAAGCGGGCGCCGCCGAAGCTTCGCGGCCATGGCCGCGCGTTCGACCGCCGGAGGCGCGGGCGCCCGCGCCGCTCCCACCGGGCTCGCCGGGAGGGGAGGAGAGGGAAGTGCGCCGCCGAGCTCGTGGCCATGGAGGTCCGCCCGCCCGCGCCATGGCGCGGAGATCCGCCGCCCGCCGCGCCGCCCGCGCCATGGCGCGGAGGTCCGCCCGTCCGGGCGCCCAGCGCTGCCCAGCGCCCGACCCGATACACCAGCAGCGCGAGCTTCAGCGCCCCGCGAACCGCCCCCAACGCGCGCAAACCGCCGAGCCGCCCGCCTTCGGGGCCCAGCGCTTCGCCGCCCGAACGCCCGCCAGCCGCGCGCTGGTGCGCCGCGGGCCGCCCCCCGCCGCCCGCCCGGCTTCGCAAACCGCCCGCCGCCGTGCAGCGCCCGAAACGCCGATGCCAGCGCCAAGCTAGCCCCCCCGCGCGTGGCTTCCTGCTGCCCCGCGCCCAGCGCCCATGCGCGGTCGCCGCCGCGCCGTCAGCCGCCGTGCCCGCCCCGCCCGGCCCCGCCCCGCCCGGCGCCCGCCGCCCGCCGGCTTACCTTAAGCCTACTTTTATAAAGTAATTTTGTTTTTATTTTTTTATGTATTTTAATAGAAAATAATGGATAAAGTTAGATCTTGAAGACCATATCTTTATCAAAAACGTCAACTAATATGAGTATAGAGGAAGTACAGTACTGCCATGGATATGTGGATAGCTCGAGCTTCTACTACACAGTTACCGCGCCATAGGATGATAGGAACACCGAACACAAAAAGATTTTTACCATAATTTTGTACAGAGTCCCCATCTCCAAGGCTCCAAGCTTGGAAGATTTTACCATAATACAGTACTATTTTACAGAATTCATATCCTGTCCCGAGAGATGAGAAATTCTAGACTGATGTACCCATCATCTGGATTCTAGAAACCAACGCCTTGTTCGGTTGGGGGTATTTGCGCAAGTTTTTTCCACTCTCTCTCCATCACATCAATTTTTACCCGTATATATGGAGCACTAAATATAAGTAAAAAAAATAACTAATTACATAGTTTAGTTATAAATCATGAGACGAATCTTTTAAATCTAGTTGGACCACAATTGGATAATATTTATCAAATACAAACGAAACGCTACAAAATATCAGGGAATGCAACTTATTCACCCAACCGAACAAGGCCCAAATGGACACCCGTACCTCTCGGCATATACTATTCATGAACCACAGTGAAGCCGTGGATGACACTAGCATGATTACTCATCTGCAGGAAGTTTCTCAAAAGCTATGATTCGTACCAGCCTTTTTATGACGTGCATGGACTCATGAGCTTTTTGCATCTTCTTTATTTAGGATGGCACTACTTTTGTTCCCAGTCGTCCGTTGGATAGCTTGTTTAATTTCTGGTGCTTTTTATTCAGATTTTTAATAGGAACTAGGAAGTGCATTTTCTACAGTTTGGGATGAGTCTAATGTTCCTGTTCCATGATGCCATTTTATGATTTAGTCCTAGGCAAGTATCATATTTACATGAAAATGATGTGAACATTTTCCTTTCTTCTCCACGAAGATGTCTTTACATACCACCTTCATTACGCTTAGTTTCTTTTTTTCTTTAAGCTTTGTAAAGATTATTTGTTCTTTGGTATATCTTTATTAATTAAGTAGGGGCCCCACCATTTCATCATAAATAGTTCATAGCACACTACTTTGTTGATTTATGCTTTCTTTTGGTGTTGCACTTCACATTGCAATTGAAATGAATGTAAACACTTCCTTGAATTAGTTAAGCTAAGCCTCATCTCCAATAACATTATTTATTTAGTTTGACACAAAGGCTTGCCCTCTCCCAGTTGGGCCCTGTTTTGTTTGTTAGGGAAAGCCTTTACTTAAAACAATTACAACAGTCTTTACACGCACTAATTTAATATATACCAAACTAGCGAAGTCATTTTTTAAAATCTTTTAGATTAGAAACCAGCCTTTTGATTAGATAACAACTTTGGCTGCAACTGTCATTCTGATGAATGGATTTTTATATTAAAGGAAGCACAAATCCTGAGGGCCCAAAGCTTTGTCTTAACAATATTTGACAATCTGTTCGGTTGGGTTGATGCTGAGTTCGGTTGATCGCTAAAACAGCTGATAAGTTAGAATAGCTTTTTTTTTTTTGAGTTACACTGCTAGCTGGTCGTTTGAAATGACAAATAAGTCCAAGTGTGAGGCTTGCCCTGCCCATACGGCTTAAGCTACGAAGTACTCTGAATATCGTATCTTACCCACCTTTCCACCCACCGTTGCTAATTAGTTTTTCCACGTATGATTTATTTAATTTTAAGGAAATGCTTGAATGATACCTTTTCACTGTCCTGACAGCTGGTCAGGCAGGAATTTTATTTATGTTTCGAACCACAAAATTCACCTGACACATTTCACCTGGACGCACCATGCATGGATCACGTGCAGGCAGTGGTGGCATTCTGAAGCTCCACGAGGACGTGCAGACTTGCGGCTACAAGGACGTCCAGGTCATGTTCAACATGCTGACGTCGGAACTCGAGGCAGCTGCTCAAGCCCAGAAGCCACCGCCGTCGCCGCCGCCCGCCCCGCAAACAGGCGCTGCCTCCTGCGTGGCCCGGCCGGTCCTCGTCGACGATCACCGCCGCGCAGTAGGTCCAGGCAAACAACAGTCCGTTGTTACAGAGGCGTCCGTCCCCCTGCCCTTCTTCGGTAAAAAAAAAGAGCGAAAAATTGCAGCAAGAAAAATAAGAGTAAGCGCGAGAGAGACAGAGAGGCTCCCAAACATCATGTTTTGAGGTGTGTAGATAGAGGGATGATATGAACCAGTGCTGAACTATTTTTTTTTCGCTAATTGGAAGAAGAAGAGGGAGCAAGAGGGGTTAATTTCATTTCCATGGTTTATTTTTATTTTGTTTCAGTATATGTTGGTTTATGGTTTATGAAGCGATATTTGCTTTTTGTTACAGGACCAAATCAACAAACCAGTTATTTATTCGATAGGCCACCACTATTCAACTGTTTTCGTTTTGGCGTTTTGGAGAAATTCTAGCGATTTTGTTCTTGGTTAAACATCAAAGCATTGCTAAAATCTTTCCCAATAACTTTTATTTATTTTTTATAGAAATTCTTTTTATATGAGCTTCTGAAATTCCTCATAATAATAGAGAAGCTCTTTTAATTCGATTCACGTTTTTTAGGGGATTTAATTTGATTCACGTGAATTCTCCTTTTTTTTGGCTTGTATAAAAAAACCTTGTCCTCCTGGGCTCAGCGCGTCTGCTCCTATGTGCATGGACTCCTCTTCCAACTTTGGGCTGGTCATCTAACTCAAACATATGGCCGGCCCAGCTGCAAGCCTGCAACCGAAAAAGTGTCGCATCTCCTTTAGGTCTGTTCTCGGGAACGGAATGTTTCTAGCTAAAATTATTTTGGTTGTTATACAAAAAAATTTGAAGTAATGAAGAGGTTTAATCTCGTGAAACTAAACTGGGTCTTCTCTGCTCCTACTCAATTACCTAGATCCGATTTTCTTCCCCTGACCAAAGACCAATTTTTAAGGAATTCTAATTATTTAATTTGTCAGCTTTATGTGCCAATTACAAATTTACTTAAAAGAGTAATCTAATTACTTTTACTGATGTGGCATGCTAGATCACCTAGTCAAAGTTTAATCCCGTGAAGCTAAACGGGTCTTATCTGCTGCTACTCAGTTTACCTAGATCCGATTTTCCTCCCTGACCAAAGACCAAATTTTAAGGAATTCTAATTATTTACCACTTATCTGTTTGTCAGCTTTACGTGCCAATTCCAAATTTACTTAAAAGAGTAACCTTATTACTTTTGCTGATGTGGTATGCTAGATCACCTAGTCAAGCATGGACTTAGCCTTCATCCGCCCAGGCCAGCGACGCTATGACACCAGATCGAAATAGTAGACATGTGTATTATATTATAAAACATGGAAAAACTACTTGTAGTCCAAATAGAAGCAAAAGAGAAGCATCTCAGAAACGGCCATAACTGACTTGTTGACCGGAATTTAGTCATCCTAGCTTGAATGAAGAGCATTTGTATGAACACAGTAATATGGATTGATTAAGGTCACTTGTTGACTTGTTGGGCCGTCCACTATTTGACGGAGTAATAATAAAAATATCATGGATATGGATCACATTGACTGCACGTTTAGAACAAAACGTGATGAAAATGTAGTATTTTATTCCAGGTATAATTGAAATGGTCACATTCCGCAGGTCATAATTTAAATGAGCTATAGTTACTAGACTAAAAATTGTCTTAAAATTAGTTGATGTTAGCTAGCTAGCTAGTTGGCTAACGACTAACCCACTGACTCTTGTGTATGGAATGCACTAGAGCTATTTTTAGCTAATTAGTAATTAAGGGTTTGATTGGTTCGTTATAAAATTTTGTCACGTCAAAGATTTGATAAGCCATGATTTTGACAAGTCTTTGGTTGGCTACCAAAAGTTACCAACTTCTCATATTTAACTTACTAAACTTTTAGCAATATTTTTTTCCTAATTTTTAGTTTGTCAAATCTTTAGCATAGCAAATTTAGTAGCCAACCAACCTGACTCTAATTCTCCTATCCAAATAACACTTAATTTAGAAATGTCAAGAATGTGCTAATTCGTTCAATATAACGTTCAGTAAGCACATCGATCAGCTAGCTAGTTAGGTCTTTGTGGTGCAACCTATCCAGTGGCGTAGGTAGGAAAAAATTTTAGGTGTGGCAGAGTTTATATTCTACTAAATAGACTAGCTCTTATAATGTATTGATGTATGTATTTCAAGTATATTTATTAGTATATAATACATATCTTTATCTGCCTCCGCCTTTGAACCTACCTCGATTCAAATCCTTAACTTGGCACGGATAATCGTATTTTTATGAATTTATTTAAGGATTTACTGGTGTTATACTTTAAGTGGTAAATGATGTTTTCGTCGAGAATGAGACGTCTATGGTGACTTCGAGAATTTTTGGATTCATCTGCTTAGTCCTTTAGAGATGTTTATAAAGTGACTATGGTAACCTTAAGGGAAAGGATTTATATGCGTATGTTTTAGTGAATGAGTGTGGGTACATGTTGTAGATGTCTGTGTGTGCTGTAACTCAAAGAAAGTTGCATTCCGTGAGCATTTCGAAACAATTACGGCTGTGTCTGCGTTTCTACAGATGAAAACCAAGCATCGGCAGATGCTTTGCTTAGATTGATTGACGACGAAAATGCGTGCGACTCACACAGCACTACGCCTCCGTTTGATATGACGTGGCAAGCACGCCGCCGTGCCCTCAAATCAAACCACTAATAAGCGATGGGCCCGTCCAGGGCCCCACCTGTCAGTGGGCGTCCCATGGTGCCCGGTCAGCAGCACTTGGGCACCGCCGCCGCCGCCGCGGGCTCTTATTTGGCTTCTTCCCTTCCCTGCAATGGCGGTGTCGGGAAGGAAGAAGACGCCTCTCTCCATCATCACCCTCTCTAAATCGGGACGAATTGCTTCGTCTCTCCCCCTCCCCGAGGACGGCGGAGAGAGAGAGGGACGACGAGGAGGAAAGGCCCTGCGCCGGCGCGAGCGCGACGGAGAAGGTTCGGATATTTCTCTCACTCGTCGTTCCTAGTTCCTAGATTAGATGACTGCAGCTGGAGGTCGATCGATGAGGGACGGATGAACGGGCGCAGCTTTATTTATTTGGCCGCCGATCGTTCTCTTCTTTTTTTTTTTTTCCGACAGACATTGAATCAGCCTCGCGGAACCAGTCAGACCGTCCGCCCGTCTGTCCTGGAGTCGTTGTGGGGTTTGCGCAATTGCATTGCGATCGGGGAGCGCGACTGATTGATCTGAGATGCGCATGCATCTTCTGTCGCGCCGGTCCGTATCTCGAATTGGGGGTCGGCGACGCGAACAAATTGATTGATTCTGTCTTCCTCTGATTTTTAGCTACACGACGAGGAGTTCCCTTTGTATTAGGCGATGGATCATCGGGGTGGAATTTGTTCGGTTGTCATTTTCTCCTTGTTCCGTCTATTAGACGGAGCTGTTCTCTAGTATCGACATAATATTTATTCGTATATAAGCCGTCCTCTGTATCTTCTGTAATGCTAAATTGCTAATGTGAGATCATTGTTTAATCAATGGGTCGACCACCGTCGACTGTTGGAGTTTCAGTTGACGCCAAAACAGCGGCGGGGATTTCGATCATCCATCAGTCCTTTTTGCTGCCCGCTTTATTTCTCTCTCGGGCTATATAAACTGTTTGTGGCCTTGCGATCGGCGGAGGAATATCGGTTCCATTGTATGACTTCTCCTTGACGCCGGAGCAAGAGGTGCTCAATTTCGATTCTTATATTGCAATCCCCAAATTTTTCTTTTCTGATGAAGAGCTATTTTCCCCCGAATTGTTGGATAGTTGAGCATTTCTTTTTGACTTCTTCTCGTATGATGAGTACTAAATCTCTGTTACCGTGGGAACAAACTTTTTTCCCTTTTAAAAAAAAACTTATACTTTCTGTTGTATAAACATCCTTCACCCTCCATGGAACTTATTACTTCCTCTGCTTTTCTGCATCTTCCTCGTAGTTTATCCATTTTTTATGTTTTCCGATCCTGAGAAACAAATTGCCATAAAAGATGTATCACATACTCTACGAATCACGTTTCAAATGTTCATCTACAGTACTTGACGTGCTGGTGGGTGTATAAGTGGATTCACCTTTCAGCAAAAGGCAATAATGTCGGCTACAAAGACAGGGAGGGCCACCAGGCTACCAGTAACTTTATTGGTGGTTTTTCATCCTCCCATAAGCTTTACGGTTGTGGGAAGCACCTCAATACCTAATCCATGTGTAGAGTTATTCATAGGATTTACCTAACTTGGGATACTTTTGAATATGCCACTGATTAGGCTAGATTGCTCAGTTGTACACGCGCAGATGTCAATGTCAATTTGGTTGTGCTGGTTCAGTTCTGTCAGAGCTCTATTCATTCTTGCAAGCAAATTTCAGCAAGTATACTGTCCGATGGTTGCTAGCTTGTATGTTTCGTTTCCTATATATATTTGACCTCTGGCCTGCACTCTTTGATGCCTTGGTCTCGATGTGGGAAATACCTTGTTTCGTCTGCTCATTTATTCTTCCTTCTAAGGTTGCCAAGTTTTGCACACAAAAGTAGCACTGATCAGATACTTCTGAGTTCTGAGTAATGTAGGTATAGCCGTTTAGGAATATATCTCTTCTCCATGTTTGTTGGTTATATGCATCATCTTCAGTTTTGCACCTTTTTATGTGGGCCTATTGTTTCAGACACAAACTATAGTTCAATATCTTCTCTAGTATGCTCACCGAGATTCTTGATTTTCTTAGGCTGATAGTGTGTGCAGTTCTCCATGTGCCATAATCTTGTCTATTGTAGTGTTCAGAAAAGTTTTCGCATTGTTAATTAAATTGACCTGGCTGATTTGAAATGTTCAACTTTCAATAATTTCATCTGCTTCTTATTTCAGTTGAATATCTGATATGGATGAAACCATGGGAAGGAGAACAGTCAGTGGCCTTCTTGTCACCAAAGGAGGCTCAATTCTTGTCTTCAGGGAGGACAGCCCACGCCACAAGGCCACCACATGTTGTACCCGCCTCAGCTGTAGCAGTAATCTTTTCCCAAACAAAGACAGGAAGACACGCAGGGCAACCATGGAAACATCAGCTCTTCAGAGATCACAAGTGTTGAGGAAATCCAACAGGATGTCACCTCATGGAAGTGTTTCTTATGATCGAAGCACCAGTAGGAATACAGCAAGTGATGGTGAGACTGGCAATATACCAAGACGAAAAGAAAATCCCGGGTGTGATCTACTGTCTCGGTTGAAAGAAAGGGTCAATGCATCCAGGAAATGCTCATTGGGTGGAGTGGGTAATCCTAACATATCATCAACAAACACATCAAACAGTAGCCGGTCGACTTCAAGATCAATATGTCGGCCAGCTTCGAGAATGAGAAATAATGGAGGAAGGGGTGCAGAAGCTATGAGGATACATAAAGCCAGAGAGAGTAGTGGTAGCTCTAGGGAAGATATCTTGACAAGAAATTCAAACCAAGGCCCTTCAGACAGGTTTCTATCTGGGAGCTTGTTGAGGCGCAGGAGTAGACTTCAGAAAGGACCAATATTATCTTTCGAGGATACTTTAGATGATTCCAGTGAATACTGGCACTTTGATATGGATGACAGTGAAGAGGTATGTATTTTTATAGATATCACCATAAACAGTGTTGATAATCTACCATTTGAATTACGTATGTATTTGATAAGTGGTGGTATGTCGTCTAGTCCAGTGTCTCCCTTGTTTCAAAGTTTTACCTTGTTCGTCAGTAAAATCACTGTTTTAATGATCCCTTCTTCCATTTTCCCTGTCAACCTGTTTATAGGAACTAGTGTTCTGACTATTCTGATTGAAATGATTCGTTGAGTTAGTATCTCAAATTCTTTTCTAATCTGTCATTTATTAGTATTGTGAATGTGATGACATAAGCAGTTCTAGTTGCTAGTAATGCTGATCAGTACTATGTTCTTAATAATGACATAATGTCTTGCAGATTGAGGATTACTATGTCTTTAATGATCAGCATAGGGGAATGAGAATGGACATTGATGACATGTCTTATGAGGTACATCTATTCTTTGGTCTGTCAATGTTTTACTGACATCCCTCCATCTTATTTATGTAAAAAATCTTACATACTTTGTTTGGAATTCTGACTTTTGCTTTTCTCGGCTGATTGACATGGATACATCATGCTATAGGACTTGCTTGCGCTTGGGGAGAGAATAGGTACTGTAAGCACTGGCCTTTCAGATGGTGCACTTTCTGAGTGTCTGAAGAGGAGCCTCTATGTACCCACAACTTCAAACAGCCACGAAGATGGTGACATCAAATGCATCATATGTCAGGTATTTTCGCATATTGTGAGAGTACATTGCTTACCATTACGATTAGTTCTTCTATACAACTGTTTTTATACTAAAGTTCTATACTCCTAACAATGTTAGAGATGTAAATTATAGAAAAAGTACAATCCTATCACTTGCCCTGTCGAAGTACCATTAGGTGCCTCAGAACCTATTAATGTATTGAGCATTTAGATTCTGAAGGAATCACTATAGTCTGGGCATTCAAAATAATATTTAGGTGAAATACACTCGACTACAGGATAGTTTTCAATTAGGGTTTCCGCTCAGTAAGACCAAGGATACAGACCAGTAGTTTTGTACTGGTCTTACCAGCCACTATAGAAACAAACGATAATGTTTTTTTTTTTTTAAAAAAAATGCATGCTACCAAGGAAGTAAACTGAGTACAGCAAAATTAGGGGTCAAATCAGGCTGAAAATCATCAATAAATTGGTGGGCCTTCTATAACCTGTTGTTGAGACAAGAAAAAGGTCATAGCATGCTTTGTGGAATCAAGTTTGTTCAATAAGAGATATACATATTCTGTACCAAGTGGTATCTTATTTTATTTTCTTGTGATGTTTTTTCTAGGAGGAGTACTCCCCTGGTGTGGAGGTGGCCAAGATGGCATGCAAGCATTATTACCATACCACTTGCATCCAACAGTGGCTTCAGCAAAAGAATTGGTGCCCTATTTGTAAATCATCAGCTCATAGTGTTCTTGACAGAAACAAAAGTTTCAGTTCATTGTAATCAAATAGGACTACACAATTTTTTTGGGTTCTAGAACAAATTATTCATTCACTTCAATCCTAAACCGCTCTTCAATTCACACGACACTTGCCAGAGGAAAGCTATAGGAAGCAGGAAAATAAGTCCTAGAAGAAAGGATTTTCGCAGTTTTGATATTGAAGTTGAAGACTTGAAGTCAGTGTTGAACTCTGCTTTTCTTTATCTTCATATATATATAAAAACGTGAAAAATTCAGCATTAGTAGTAAAGTTTTTTGTTCCATTTTTTCACTATTTTTTGTAGCTTTCTGTGCTGGTTAGCTTGATTTGTTCTTTATGATGTGGTGTACAGATTGTTATTTTTTTTAAAAGAAAACAAGAAACTCCTCTGGCGCGTCATGGAGTACATGAGACTACCTACTCCTACGCTCCGCGCATAAAAAATCTAACTTCAAATATTTAGATTTGGATAATGTACATATAATGAATGTCTACATATATTTACGAATTATTAGCTCGGATGGGCAGCACTATGCACAACTTTAGCTGCAAGTGCAGACGTGCTCAGTGTTACCAAATATTTATCGAACGGACAAATACCAAGAGTTAAGTATATATTCGGTTTAACGACGTGCCATTCCTTACCAAATACTCCCTCTATACTCATATTAGTTGACGTTTTGGACAAAGACACGATCTTCAAAACCTAATTTTATCCATCATTTTTATTAAAATATATAAGAAAACTAAAAATAAAATTACGTTTATAAAAGTGAGTTTTAAGATGAATCTATACATATAAGTTTCACATACTCAAACTAAATATTTTAAAAGTTATTGAGAGTTTATATTCCCAATATTTGATTTAAACCTTATCTAAAACGTCAACTAATATGAATATGGAGGGAGTATTTGTCGAACGGACAAATACCAAGAGTTAAGTATATATTCAGTTCTTAAACGACGTGCCATTCGGTCCTTGTATTCACAAATTACGTTGTCTAGAATTCTCAAAAAAAAAAAAAAAAAAAATACGTTGTCTAGATTCTCAGACTCGCTGAAGTAAGTCACACCAGTCCTCGTACTCTAAATTGCATCAGTTCCACATTTGGTCTCTTTTTTGTGTCTAAATGAAAAGGTTTCAAATAAAATAAGTTTCAACTACAAAGTTTTTTAGAACTCATTAAGCTCTGCAATTTTTATAAAGGGTGTGTCTACATTTGAGATTGTTTGGGAATTTCAAAATTTTGAATCTCAAAATATTTATGAAATCAAAACAGATATTTGAGACACTAAATAACTTGAAATAGAAAACTTATTAACAACAAACTTGTAGATTTGGTCTACCACTGTGACTTTGGTATTAACTATGTAAACATTTAAGGTAGTTTAAAAATTCTAAATTTTAAATTTTAAAATCTACAAACTTAAAACTATTTGAGACTTGAAACAACTTTAACTCAAAACATTTCAACTAAAAATTATCGATTGTATTGAGGACAATAATTTTGTATATATCATGGCAACATTTGAGGTTGTTTGAAAATCTCTAAATTTGAGGACTTGATATTTGGGGGCTAAACAGTTTCAAATAAAAAAACTTCTCAACTATACAAACTTATGACTATGTAGAGTTAATAAAAATAAAATCTTTTGCATGTCTGAGGAAAAAAATGATGATGGTAAAACACTTTCTTCAAATAAGAATTAATATTTTTATGAGCATTTTATTTATATAATATAACATATGATATATATTATTTCACTTTACATTATGTTAGCTAAAAAAAAAACATGGTGAAATAATTATTAACTATTTTAATGCATTTATCTACTTTTAATATAATAAACAAGTGGTAATATGAGTAAACTCATCATCATTAGTGTATACTACATCTTCTGGACATGAAAATTTTACCTCACTAAGATTATAATGCTACATCTACTTTTAAGCATCCCTTATAATAATATATTAAACAACTACAATTTAGTTCCCATCTACTGTGTTTTTCTATGAAAATGAGCTGATTTCCTACAAAATTTCTGTGTAATCCTATATAATTCATGTGAAAGTCCTATGTCCCAAAGAGGCCCTGATGGAGTGACCTAACAGGACGTGTGTTTTATAGTTTTTTTCCTCCATTTCCTACAAAATTTCTGTGTAATCCTATATAATTCATGTGAAATTCCTATGTCCCAAAGAGGCCCTGATGGAGTGTCCTAACGGGACGTGCGTTTTATTGTATTTTTTCTCCATATTTATTGGAGACAGTCCATATATCAGATTTTAAGGAAAAATATAAAGTATCAAATGAGTGATTTTATTCAAATTTCTGCTATGCAATAATAAATCTTTGGACAATATAAGTCAAACAAAAATCACTTTGATATTTTTAGATTTTTCTATGATTTGTTATGTATTTTATAACCTTTTCAGCCGATCTTGTTCCTGTGCTCACGGAAAAATCAATTTGTAATGATTTTTATGCCGTATCCATGAAAAACAATACATTTCTAAATAACAGGTCATTCTAACTTTCTTTAGATATAATATATCTATTTTTACTGCATATCTAGAAACGCTATGCTTATAATTTGGAACACAGAAGTGTTCTTGTGTTCCTCCAGAACAAGAAATACACTGATTTTTCAATCAGTAAGATTATTCACGGAACACTTCATACTGCTAAGTGCTAACGGCTAAGCGCATCAGATAACCCAATCGAAACCTCCTCAGACAAGATGGTAAAAGTGGGAATCCAACTTTCAACTTGGCGGTGTTCTACATTTGGAAGGTCGAGGATACCAGAAGCACCACAACATAACGACATAATAATGCTAAGAACTTATGCGGCCCAGAAATGATTTATAAAACTGACACGTACGCCAGTGTTTTGTCCAGCGGTATCATTCATCGATGAGATGACCCAATCCTAAGCTCAAAGCACAGACTGTTATTCGGAATCAACCTATCACTCAGAATACTAGATACAAAAAGGACCAGAAATATGGAGGGTGGAAATGGCAAAAGGACGATGCGGCATTGGCGCCAGCCCAGCATCAAATAGTAAGGGCAATGAACTTCTGCAGAAAGCCCAAAAGTCGCACAATTAGTGAGCATCATAAACATAAGCACTACATATCTAGTAACAAAGGTACGGCCTCCATAAATACAGGATGATTTTCAAACAAATATATTAGCATCTATAAACATTGATCAGACTTCTATAAACTTTGATCGCTTTAGCTTTAATCCTAAGTCAGACTTCTATAAACTTTGATCAAGTATAGAAAAATATATTAGCATCTACAAGCTAAATTAAATACACTATCAAAACATATTTCGTTCAGAATTTAACAGAAGTAATTCGATATTGTAGAAAGTGGTGCTTGGTCAAAGTCTACAATTTGGAATTTAGTTTCTGAATATTACAAGCTAAAGGAGACTAGGCCTGTTCAGATTGAAGCAAAATCACCTTGGAGCCAAACTTGGCCTAGGCAATTTTTTCAAGTACCAAACCAAACCAAACAGGACCCTTTTTTTGTTAAGCAAATAAGAATCAAGCATCATTCCCAAAAACCCAAACCAAACAAAATTCTATGTTTTCATAGACTTGGTCAAATTCCATAATTGACTTTTCAAGCACATTCTGCAACTCAGTTTTTATGTGTAACACCACAGTTGATTGCAACTCCAGCCATGTTCTATGTGCAGTGAAACATTTATGAATCAGCCATGCTACATTTCGACTCGAATCACTAAGCTGCTCATCTGAAATTACAAAATTTCACAAATTCAAGAATCCTGTTCAAAATATTTGGCCAAATGCCTTCAACAAATTTGAAATGTAAAAAAAAAATAATATTTCAAGGACAAAAACAAACAAAATTCATTGACAAAGATATGCTCCAATCCTAGCCTACTGAATTGAATGTGTAGTTAATGTAGCTGCTTTGGGGAAGGACCTCAAGTATGTGCCCAGGGCATGGATGCTTCCACTGTGGAAGCAACTTTTATTTGTACATCCATGCAGCTAAATTTGCCTAAATAATCCTAAAGCAATTAAAATAAATTCACTTAACCAATAACATGTAAATAAAAATTCCTCCTAGCAAGTTATGCATGGCATCGATAAGAGCAGGTCTTCAAGCATATGCAATGCATCCTAATTATTACAAGCAGAGTATCACCTGTACAAGATGCAGAAACTGAGTATTTTCAACCCTGAAGGACCTTCAATGGATCTAACTGTCCACTACAGTAACTTGAAGGAACCGCTGAGAGCGCAAGCCTTCCTTTCCACTCTTCACCAGGTTTCAGAGTAATAGCCCTCTCAACAGCTGCAGGCTCCACACACAGCATGCTCTTGTATTCTGCATCCCCAAAATCTTGCATTGCCTTTGCCTTCTTGTCCCAAGGGTTCCAAACAACTATAGAAGCCAGCACAAAAAGAGAATGATGTACATTGCAGCAACCATGATGAATTGGTTTACCAAAAAAACAAGTCATCAAATCCTGCTTACCAGCATCAGGAAGCCCTTCTTTTGTCACGACAAATGTTCTTTTCTTCTCATGATCAATTATAGCAATTTTGGAGGGTGCGGCAAGATAAACTTTATCAACCTTCACATTGAAAAATCAAAACAGTTACATATTGATTTGAAATATTAATGTTTAACATGAGCTAATTACTTACTTCTGATTCAAAAACAATAGCATCCCCTTGCTCTGTGAAACGCTCCTTTGCCTTCAAGTTGTCAAGGTAGTCCATTGTTTCCAGTCCTTCAACACGCACCTCGCTGATACATAAAATAGAAACATCAAGTAAAAGTAATAATAGTAAATTAAAACAGCTACTACAAGCAGCCTCGGAAGGTAACTTCCATTACAAGATTCTAAGCACCAGAAATTAGTTCAACATAAGCAGACCCTAGTTTCCCAACGTGAATTACATCAGAATTGATGCAGATTATCATTGAGATTTGACAACTAAATTAAGGCAGCACTCAATTATGCCAACCAACCGTATCAGATACAGAACGCAAGAATGTCTGTTTGTCTTAACTCAAAAAAAGATACATTGGCATCTAACAGTCCTCCATACATACATATAGGTAGAAAAAAGTCAGACCCATCAGAAACTTGACATGTGCACAAAACCATAAATCAAACCCAAATTAACATTTTTTTAACCAACATTTTCAAAGAGAATGCCAAAGCATTGTATGAAATAGTTCATAAAGAAACAAACTATTCAAAATAAACTGAGAAACATCAGGCGGACCTTATGTCAGAGACAGAGAAGTATGTGTGATATGCAAATGTATAAGAGAAAGGTCTTCCATCTGTGTTGGTATTCCTGATTCGCGACGTGAGACTCAAATCTCCAGAAGGTCCAAGAGCAACTCTCAAACGAAATTCAAAACTGTCAAAAAGACAGCAGGCAGACATCACAATCAGATGTGTGCTATATCAGATTGAGACAAAACCTAGTGATCACCCTATGATGTAAACAAACCTGTGAGGCCAGATCTTCAAATCCTCTTCAGAAGGCCTCAGAATGAGATCAACAAAAGCTTTAATAGCAGGGTTTACTGGTAAAGGAGGTGGATTGTTGTCAATAGTCCAAAACCGGTTCCTAGCAAATCCATGTTGTTCAAGATTTCCATGTGTTCCAAACTGCATTGTGCATTTCAATGAGGACCAGAAGACAGATGGACATGGATAAAGCATTACAGATAATGGTTACCATACTTGGGGAAAGCAGATTGGTATACCACCACGAATAGCTTTTGGAGGTTTGAAAATAGCCTGCAAAAGTATTTTCTTTCAAAATTCAGAGGGAATCAAGGATGATTTGTAGGCATCAATATATGTTGAACAGTGCAGTAATACAGCAAAACTAACACTAAAGCTAAAAAGTAATCAAACTGGCCTCAACTTTAAGGACAAAAAAGCTATGCAGATCAAAACTTGACGTATACCTCGACTATTCCAATATTTAAGTAGAAGTAACACAACGTAACAAGGACAGCAATAGAGAGACAACCAGATGACATGTGTTAGCAAAGGGTTAACTTCCAAAACAGATAAATATCCGTATGCGACATATGCACCCACACAACATTTTATCCACATAACTGATAAGGTCACTTGCAACCATAAAAGGGCGACATATGTACCTTGCTGCTGAGAAAAAGCAACTCTTCCCCATTGTCATTCTTCCATGATGTTACTTGACCTCCATAAAGATAGATCTAAAACCAGCACAGAATTTGTTATCTAGTAATAGTACAGTCAAATTGAAAACAAACCAAAACATGAATAAAAACAAAGGACATTGTAGTCTACACTAGTTGCATGTTGTACCCAATGGCTATAGTATTTGCTGACTCATTTTGCCTTTGTAAATTAGGCCCAAAAGACTGTGATTCTATCAACAAGTCACAGAGGTGTCATATTAACCTAATCTGTAATGCAGATTTTACAGGGTCGAAAAAATTGACTATGCACACCTCATATATATAAAATAACTAAACCAACCAAGGAGAAACTAAGTGGCATTTCATTCAGACAGATCATTTCGTTTACATAAATAACAATAACACATATGAATGAATACTTCTGCCCATAATGTAAGTACAACTTGAATAAACAAAATTGTATACAGGTGGTGTTGCCACTAAAACAGGTCCCTCAGTTCTACCTTCCTAGTACTTAACACTATGTTGCAGCACCCAAAAGTTGGACAAATAATCCTAGTGGTTGCTGTGAAACGCTAACCACCTATCCTCCCAGCACTATATACTCCTTCCTAAAGCAAATTTGGTAGGTGAAAACCTGCGCAAAAACTTAAATCCCTCGATTCCAAGTCCACAACACGCGGATCATGCAATGCGCTAATAACGATCGAGCCAGGACAGGCCACGGACAGGCGAAATCGCACACTAGAACACCGATAACCTCATCAATTCCGCCCAAACCCGCCGCGGATCAGCAGAATTCCCACCGGATCTGCCCCAACAACACCGAAATAGAAAGGAATCGCGGCCCCGCACACAGGCGCCCCAGCACACTGCAGCCGTACGCACACAACCAGACAAACGACGAATCGTCTCGGAGATGGGTGGGTGTGCGAGGCCGAAATCCTGTACCTCGGCACAGCAGTTGCGAGCGCCGCGGAGCACGATCTTCTCGAGGCCGGAGGGGCCCTTGACGAGCTCCGCGAACGGCGACGGCAGCTGCATCGGCGGCGACGGTGAGGCGGCGGCACTGGCCGCGGCGGCGCCGGCGGGGGGCAGGGGCGGCCATCTCTCGACTCGCCCCGGCGACGGCGGGGCTGGGACCCTAACCCTAGGCCTCCACTCCCGGGTCTCGCCTCTCCTGCTTTTCGGGGGTTTATTTGGCGGAAAAAGGGAGCTGAAGCGGAGGAAATAAATGGGGGAGGAAATGGGAACGGGACGGGACGAGGATATTTATAGGCGACGCGACGGAGAAGAAGGAAGGTGCGCAGGCCGCGTTCTGGAATTCGGCAGAGATATTCGGGGTATCTGTAAACAACGAAATAAACATTAGTATTAGTACTATAATTATTTTTTCTTTTATTTTCCGTTTTTGATTAACAATATATGCTGCTCTTGTTATAAAATTCGGTAGGCGTAAATAAAAAAATCTTTGGTGAAGATACAGAGAATATCTATTGACAGATATTACGGCCGAAACAAGGTTAATTTTTTTTAGGTTAATTAGTTTATCAAAAACCGGCTAAGTTGTTTTTTTAGTACTTTATCAAATGCACATAGCAGGCTTCCAACATTGTAATTGTATTCTTCTCGTAGATAGGAAAATATATATAGAAATTCCAACCCTGAATACAGACAAAGAAAAATGCAAATTTAGAAAACATAAAATATCTAGCAGGTTTCCCAAACCTGCTATGCCGGCTTTGTAAAGTTTTTCAAATTGAACAATAGACTGTACTTTTTTCTCGTCAAGATGATCCAAAACATGTAAAGACCGTCTAATTTGAAATTCTGATTAAGAAATTATGTCTCTAAAATTGGATTTACAGAGGCAGGCATGCTATGGTGACTATAAATCAATGATTAATAGTAGAGGTGTTCGCCTAACTATTTATGGAGGCAGCTCTAAGATATGCCTGCCTTTGTTAGTCAGAGAGGATATTACAAGTCGATGTTTTAATATGGCAGCTTTTTAAAATAAAAAGATCTTGCTAATTGTTTTTTTTTTAGAATTACACAAGACAACGCAGACGCTCACAACACGCACGCACACTCATCCCCCGGCTTGTGCTCTCACATTAAAGAAAAAAAAAAGCTGACCACTTTGAGTTTCCCTCGGTTACTTGCAAAAAAGCTCTGGCCATCAAAAGCTAAAGTAATACTCCCTCCGTTCTAGAAAACATGCAATTCTAGCACATTAACATATTTTAGTGTATCAAGTTTGACTAATTATAGATAAAAAACTATAAAATTTTATAATATCAAATGAATATCATTAGATTAATTACGAAATGTATTTTTATAATAAATTAATTTGAAGCCACAATACAAATATTATTTGCTAGAAATTTAGTCAAATATAGACTACTTTATTTGATACGCAACCCATAATTACATGTTTTCTCAAACGGAGGGAGTATTAGAGAATGTTGTATGCCATATCGCCCCACACATGTATGTTACTCCCTCCGTTCCAAATTATAAATTATTTTAACTTTTTTGGTTTTATCCATTTTACTATATATCTAGACATATTTATTATTTAGATACATAATAAAATGGATGAACCAAAAAAAAAAAAAGCGACTTTATAATTTAGAACAGGGAGTATTGACTACCATTCCTAATTACTTTATTGCATTTATTTGGTTAACACAAACTAAATCAAATATTTTCACAATAACCAGGAAGAGGAGAAGAATTTTACGATTGGTGTATCCAAGTGCAATTGAATTCTTAAGATATTAAAAACATGTACACTAAATTGTCGCATCATTTGTTGACACTCAATGACATGAAACATTATGCATATTATTTAATTAGATGAATGTCCTACATATTCCTATGAGAATCGCATGTAAAATTATACTACTTATATTTACTAATATGAATGAATAAATATCATAATACATGCTAGCGAATGATTTTTAGTGTTCTAATATGGACAACTAAATATATGTTAGCAAATGATGTTGTCCTGATGTGAATAGCTTGAATGGAGATATAATGGCATGTATTAGTGGATGTTGATGTAGATACTTTGCATGACAACACAAATTGTAGTGGGTGTGAAGAATATAAGAGATACTACGATATAGATACGGATATAGATATAAATATGCTACAAATGAGTATAATATCTTTTGGTGGCTAGTTCAATCAGCCATTAATATAGGCTGGTTAAGTTTATTAGGGATGGCATAATGCCCTTCCTAGATAATGCTCAGGAGTTGAAGAATTCAGCCATCTTGGTTTGGCCTAATCAAGCATAATCTGTTGTTGAGAAATTTAGTTATTAGAGATCCAAGGAAAGATGACAAGATCAAGAAGACTTCATCTTTATGAAATCATGCTCAATAAGAGCAATGTTAAAGATCTTAGGGAAATGCATGAGCCCGAGACACAAAATAGAAGAATCTTGAACACGAAAACACAAATGAAATCAAGTCGAGATAAAGAGATGAATGAATTGATCTCATCTCATGATTTTGAATTTGCTCAAATTAATGTAATATCAACTGAAAGTTGTATAACTTTTCATTAGCTTTCTAAAAAGTCCAAGATCATCGAAATCGGAGTTCAAAACTAAAAGTTATGCTAAAAATACTAAAGCATGGAGAAGGTCTATTGTCAAGCGCCTCACGATGAGACCGCCTCAATAGGTGGTGCGCCAGCGACATTGGTGTACCCTAGATCCACCCCTCCAGATGGGAGACCTAGAGAAGATGCCACATCACATGTTGAAAACCGACCTCACGGTCAGACCTTGAGGAAGGGCAATGGGACTGCTGAAACATCCTCGATTTTCCACGAAGGGAAAATCCACAGAATGAGATATAATGTGACAAAACCGTGAATGATTCCATCACATTATCATATATCAGTAGATGGAATGTAAAAGAGAGATTGAGGAGGTCCAGGGGGTCACGGTTCATGGCTTCCAACGGACAAGGTCACAGGACTCTCGACGGCCCATCCTCATGTCCCGAGGTGGCCGGAGCAGTGGTAGAGTATGGTGACAGGGCTAGGTCTACACAAGATCCGCTAGGACATCCGAGGGCAGCATTCTACAGTCCAAGACGAGTCGATCTACTACATATTGTTTGGAATGCGACTAGGGTTCGGTCCATTCGGGGCTCATGTCAGGATCATGGGTAAGGACAAGGGCAATCGACATCCACAGCGGCATTCCATGAAATCCACTAAAGCAACCAAAAGGGATATTCCTACAGTCCGAGATGAGTAGCACCCTGCTATGATGTCCAAGCTATGGCTAAGCGTCCAGAGTTCCAAGGCTCACGTCAGGGTCATAGGTGGCATGTCCTCCCCGGCGTCTCGGACGCCGTGGATCCATTTGGCTATGGCCGATCACGTGCGCGTGTGCGTTTGTGTTTCATGTGGGTAAGACACGAAGGCCGATCACGACGTTTCGAAGGCTCACCAACGGTGGCGGGAGTTGGTGTCGAGGTTGCGGATGTCGGTGATCGTTGTCGTGGTGGCGAGGGTGTGGACAGCTTCACGGCTCGGTGTCACGGTACCGTGGAGGTCCTGGCCAGCGATAGCCACTTGTGGCCAACTCTGGCCACTCCTGGCTTCCTGCAGCCAGCTCTGGCCACTTCTGGCTTCCTGCAGCCAGCTCTAGCCGGCCATGGCCAGCCGCTGGTGGCCAGCAGCCTGTTGTGGCTGGCCGGGCAAGCTGCAGCCAGCTGCTGGTGGCCGCGGGTGGCTGCGCTTGGCGACGGAGGCTGGACGCGGCCGGGAGGCTTCGGCAAAGGCTGCGACCTTCCTGCAAGGTGTACGACACGGCGTGAAGGCCGGTTTCAGTTTAAGGCAGCAGTGGAACGTGGAACCGGCGAGGCTGTAGGTGCGGGAGCTCACCGATGGATGGCCGTTGGGCGAGGCAAGATGTTCGGCATGCTTGTAGGGAACGGCCGAGGTGGTGGTGCTCGTCATGGTCGGTGTTGCTCGACGCGTGGCTGCTGGAACGGCGTGGTGCGTCCCGCGCTGCTCGGTGCTGCCGCAGGGTGGAACATGGCCATGGCATCAACGTGGTGGCGCTGCCCGGCCGTGGTCGTTTCCGTTGGTGTCGCCGCTGCTCCAGCGGTGGTGGCTCGGTCGTCGTGGTCCTGCGCGACGCCAAGGAGGGAGGTAGGGCGTAGCCGCCGTGGTGACGCTCCTGGCGTCGTCCCGGCGGCGTGGTGCTTCAGCCTTTGCCGTCACGGTGGTGTCGCCGACGGCGGGCTCGTGCTCGGCGACCGACGGCTCGACGCGGGCAAGGCTGGTCGCGACGGGCGTTTCCGGGTGCGCCCGGTGCGCGACGGTGCTCGCCCGTGGTAACGTCGTCGTGGCTCGAGGCCGTGGAGCTCGGTGTAAGCGGCGGAGAAGCCGTCGGGCCGCGCCTTGTCGAAGAATCGGCGGCGTCGCGGGTGACCATGGCGGCGTTAAATCGTCGGGGCGCCAATGGCGGCCATGGTCGCCGTGGTAGCGCGGCGACGTCGGCAGCCCAGTGCGCGTTGAGTGGCAGACCGCGCGATGACACCATGAGCGGGGCGCAGGTGTCCCGAGGCAGGCCAGCAGCGCGGCGGTAGGCCGTCGCGGTGGCATGGCATCCCGCCATCGCGTCAAGCGTGGCGCGGCTACAAAGTGTGGCGCGGCGGTTCATGATGCGGAGCACGCCCACGGTTGGCCGGGGTGGAGGCGAGCAAAGGAGAAGGGAGAAGGTGATGGCGGCGGCCTGGAGGGAGAACGCTTGGCGCGGCCGCCGAGGCTTTTATAATGCTGGCACGGCTAGGGGCTTTAGGGGCATGGACGGGCGCTCGATCCTCGATGTCCGCGCCGAGGACGCTGCGTGGCGCCCATCGCGCGGTGCCTTGGGCACGGAAACGGGCGCGGCGCTGGGTTCCTCCCCCAGCGGCGGCTTCACCACCTGGAGAGCCCGTGGCTCTAGGGTTTGGGGTAGGAGGCACGCGTGGGCCGTGTTGGGCCGCGGAGCTCGTGGGCCTGTGCGGGGAAAAGAGGGAAGGCGAGCTGGGCCTGTGCGGGGGAAGGGGAGAAGGGGCTAGCTGGGCCGCGCGACAAGGGAAAGAGAAGGAAAGGAGTTGGGCTGGTTGAGAAAGGAGGAGGGAGTGGGTTTTTCTCCATTTTCCATATTCTATTTGGTTCTTTGCTTAGCCTCTAATCCAAGATTAGCCACTATATTATGGCTTATCTTTATAGGAGGGTCAACCATGGTCCATGCCCTAGGTCTAAGGCCACTTTCTATATGTTGGAATTTGTGGCATGCAAATTCCAATACAGATTTGATAAGTGGGTGATAGAAGTTTTGCTACGGACTTGTGCTCTCCGGACATGAAACAAACTCGGATCAAAAACCAACACAAGAACCGAGGCATAATCCTACAATCAATTCTATATGAATGCATTGGTTCACTTAGCAAATATTCCAACGTTTGATCTAGCAACTACATGCTCCACACCTTTTCAAGAAAAGTTTTTGAAAATTCGTATTTTTGGCTTACAGAAAAATCCGGGTTGTTACAACTGCTAGGCGCGATTACTGACATGTGGGGCCGAGGAGCTGCAAGTGACTATTTGAAAGGTCCTAAATAGCTAGAGGAGGAGCGAATAACCTACTTAAAAATCTATAAATGCACTAGAGCAAAATGTTAGTATAACAATTGGCATAAAAAGTAGTTTGCTCTAGCTCTACTTGTTAGGCAAGCTACCTAATAACAATTCTAGTGTGCTATATATCTACTTCTCACACAAAGACTAAGTTGCTAGTTTAGTCCTAGGTGATCAAGCTAGAGAACTAGACTAATACAAGTGGTAGAGTGATTGTTACCGATGCTAGACAAGAGATGAATATGTCAATTATAATTTGAATACCAAGAATATCAAGAAAGACAATTGAATAGAACATAACGATTTTCTTCTGAGGTTCAAGTGCTTAGTAGCATGCTAGTCCCTATTGTGTTACCACCACTTGGTGTTACGTGTGCTAATAGGCTTCCAACGCCTAGCCCTTTCACCGGGTGCTGTAAGAAACTACCCACAAGTAAGTAACTCAATGACATGAGCAATTTACTAGAGTTGCCTTTGTGATTCTCTCGTGGGGAAGGTACAAGCCCCTTACAATTTCATCGGAGCCAATCAAGAATAATCATCAACTCTTGTTGGACCTCCACCGTAGCTCCAAGCTATCTAGGTGACGGAAATCACCAAGAGTAATGAGTACAAACGCTGCTCAATGATTCTCAAGTGCCACTAGATACTAGCTCTCATGCATATACACTTGGAATCACTTCTAATATCTCACTTTGAATGCATAATCAAGAAGGAGAAAGAGTGGGAGGATTTGCTTAGGATCACAAGATCACAAGTATGTCAAATGTGCAATAGAGAGTCCTTGGAGCCAGCCAACTTCTATTTATAGAGGTGAGACATCACCCTAACCGTTACTTAGTTAGCTAGACTTATGGGCATGGGATGCTCAAACGCATCGGAAGCCTCCTGTTGACACCTCTTAATGTTATCTCTAATAACGGCGCCAAAAATGCTAGAGTAGCGCACTGCCACTAGAATGCCAAGTTGTCATCCCCAGCATAACACCAAGAGGTGTGGTATTAAATCATGCCACCATCTAGAATATAGAAATGTATCCACAAGCGCATAGATCAAATACCATTATAGCATTTTACCCAGAGTATTACGGGTTGTCATTTATATTTTCCTAAAGAAAGGTCTATATGGCTGTGTAAAGGTAGTGTGTTGACCTAGAGTGTAACGAATAGGCATAAACATGTCCTCACTACTCAATGCAGGGGTAAGTCACAAGATAAATGATAAGATAAGTGTATAATCATCAGCATAAACAGATAGAGACTCCTAGCTATATCATTAGGGTTGCTAGTAGAACATCAAGAGATATTCCTAGGTTATTCCTAGCTACATGTCAAAGTATATTATGATTAGTGCAATACACCTAGTAATCATGGCTAAGGTTAGCATTACATTTATTCATAGTGGACATACTAAGGAGGTTTGAGAACATAGCTCGCCCTTCCGTCGTATACAAGCCCTACTGTGCCTATAAACGGGGTTCGGATTACATAGAACTCAACAGGAATGTCACACCCGCGATCTACCAAACCCGGCCTATAGGGTGCATTCGCAGATAAACAATGTATAAGCACTATCGTTAGTATAAAGTCTCCATAATTTTATTTTGGTTGGAGATCACTTCTCTCAAAGGCAGTTGAGCATAGTTATTGTTGACGGCCACTATTGTATTAATTTAACCGTCAACTAGCCTTGAAAAGGATGCAAATGTAGTAGACATAGGGTTTACACTGACCGAATTCCACGAGTTTTAGTGTTTCACTATTTATGCAGGCGTAAACCGGAAAAGACGTAAACATACAAGCTTATCGGTACAAGAAAACAGGAAACGGACTCCACGGCTACAGGGAAGGTTCCAAAGAGACGAGAAGGCACCACGCCGAGTGGGGGGGCCGGAGGCCACCAGGGGGGGACCGGGCTGGTCCCACCCCAGCACCGACCGATCGGCCCTGGCTCCGGTCGGGTCCCGGTTCGTCCGGTTCGCTCCACCGCCTTTGAGGATCAATCCTAGCCGCCTGTCAATGTCGGTTTGATCCGATGGCTCACAATTAACGCCCAGGGCTATAAAAGGAGAGGCACCCCCCTAGAGGAGGAGAGCCCATTTATTCATTCTCATTCGGAAGTCCGATCATCAGCCAGAAACCCTAATCAGAGCTCCTTAGCTAGGGCCTAGATAGCTAGATTAGAACTAGAGGGAGGCAAGCGTAGGCTTAGAATCCGGAGCCATCAAGAGCTTGGATTTGGTATAGTTCTTACCTCCTCTCGCCTTTGTTCTCTTTCATTGTATAGTTATATGATTGCTACAATTGAATTGATGAATTTTTATTTACTTATATTCATAGATATTATGTTCTTTATCTATTGTGGTTACATGCTTAGTATAGCTAGATTAACATTATGTTTATCCATAGGTTCGTATAGCACTCATCTAATTGATCGTTGGGTGAGTGATAAACATTGTGCAAGCGTGGTGCTTATACGTTGTTTATCTGCGAATGCACCCTATAGGCTGGGTTTGGTAGATCGCGGGTGTGACATTCCTGTTGAGTCCTATGTAATCCGAACCCCATTTATAGGCACAGTAAGGCTTGTATACGATGGAAGGGCGAGCTATGTTCTCAACCCTCCTTAGTATGTCCGCTATGAATAAATGTAATGCTAACCTTAGCCATGATTACTATGTGTATTGCACGAACCATAATATACTTTGGCATGTAGCTAGGAATAACCTAGGAATATCTCTTGATGTTCTACTAGCAACCCTAATAATATAGCTAGGAGTCTCTATCTATTTATGCTGATGATTATACATTTATCTTATCATTTATCTTGTGACTTACCCCTGCATTGAGTGGCGAGGACATGGTTAGGCCTATTCGTTACACTCTAGGTCAACACAATACCTTTACACAGCCATGTAGACCTTCCTTTGGGAAAATATAAATGACAACCCGTAATACTTCGGGTAAAATGCTACAATGGTATTTGATTTGTGCGCTTGCGGATACATTTCTATATTCTAGATGGTGGCATGATTTAATACCACACCTCTTGGTGTTATGCTGGGTATGACAACTTGGCATTCTAGTGGTGGTGCGCTACTCTAGCAATTTTGGCACCGCAATTAGAGATAACATTAAGAGGTGTCAACAAGCATTTTTGGCGCCGTTGCCAGGGAAGGCAATTGGCAATTCAAAAGGATAGCGATAGACCTAACAAACTAATGAGATAGAGAAAACCATAGACCCCTACTCAATGCGAGGCTTACCCTTGTGTTTTCTATCTTTGTGAAATCTTATGCAGGGTAATGAATGAGTGGTTTTGATCTGCCAGATAACTACGTTAAAAATCCAGAGAAACTCTTTCGAAGAAAGAAGTTCCAGCAAGTGAGGGACATCTTTGAATCTCCATCAAGGACACCCACTCCTGAGGTTCGTTCTTTAGAGGAGCAAGCTCCTACAAGAGAAGAAGAAGAAGAAGAGCAACAAGAGGGCAACTTAGCACCAGCTTTCGAAGAAATGGCTGATAAGTCATTGTGTGAGTTCTCCGCTCCGAACACCAACAACATCCGCACTGGACCTAACGTCGAAGTTGGGGAGAATGGATTTGAGCTCAAGCCAGCTCTTATCACCATGGTGCAAGCCAACCTATTCTGTGGGAAAGCACATGAAGATGCAAGTGCTCATCTCCAATATTTCCTGGAGATTTATAGCACTTTCAAGCTGAAGGATGTAGCAAAGGATACTGTGCTGCTACGTCTGTTTCCATTCTCACTGTTGGGAAAGGCAAAGCAATGGTTCTACGCCAACAAAGATAATCATACTACTTGGGACAAGTGCTCTATAGTGTTTCTAGCAAGATTCTTTCCTATGGATAAGACGAGTGCCCTAAGGGGGAAGATCTCGAGTTTCCAGCAACAACATGATGAGTCAGTCCCGGAGGCCTGGGAACGATTTTAAGATTACATATCTGAATGTCCTCATCACAGGATGGAGAATTAGCTCCTGATGCAAACTTTCTATCATGGGCTCACCAACAGCACCCGCAATAATGTTGATGCTGCTGCTGGAGGTGCATTTATGTCACTGACCATACCACAAGCTACTGCTCTTATGGAGAAGATGGCCTCCAATCAAGATTGGAATGATGAGCGCCAGACGACCCACAAGAGGAGTGAAGGAATGCACCAGCTCAAGGAGGTAGACATGCTGTATGCCAAGATAGATCTGCTCATGAAGAAGCTGGAAGACAAGATGAGCTAGAGGCAAGATGTCATGCGCATTAATGATGCATGCATGACTTGTGAAGTGTGTGGCAATATGGGACACTCAGGCAATAGCTGTCCTGAGACTCGTGAGGATGTGAATTTCATCAACAACAACAACAACAATTATCTTCCTTAAAATCAAGGCTGGAACCAGCAAAGGCCCAACTACCAAGGTAACTTCCAAGATAACTTTCAAGGCAATAATTATAATAACTATGCTCAACTACCTTTGAAAAAAGTGATCTCCAACCAAAATAAAATTGTGGAGACTCTATCTAGGAAGTTAGCATCCAATGATAAAATGCTAGAGAACATAAACATTAAAATGGATAGCTTTACCTCTGCTGTTAAGAACCAGCTTAGTTTAGATAAAATAATAGAACAACAATTAGCTCAGCTGGCGGCCGCTGTTCCATCGACCAACGAAGGTAAGATTCTAGGGCAACCTCTAGAGCCCGAGACCACGAATCTTGTTGATGTGTATGTAGGTTACTACATTGAAGCATCATCAAGATGGAAGGATGAATCCATGCCACCCAAGAGGGGAGATCTAGGGAGACCTATGATTCCCATCTCTATTAGGTAGCATGACTTTCTAGAAGTCGTCTGCGATCTAGGCGCCAGTGTCAACATCATGCGTAAGGTAATTTTTGACAAAGTCTTTCCATGGGCACTTTTGTTGTACACAGATATGTGTTTGTAGCTTGCAGACCAGACAATCAAGTACCCCAAAGGAATCTTAGATGACGTGTGCATACGAATCGAGAGATCATATGTCCCTATAGACTTTGTGGTCCGAGATACCGGCAAAGACCCCAAGAGTCCGATCATTCTTGGCCGACCATTCCTAAGCACTGCAAAGGCTGTCATCTACACGAACAGTGCCAAGATTTGTTTCACCATCAAGGGCAATAAAGAGAAGTTCAGCTTCAAGAACAAGACCCTTGAAGCTCCTATAGATCCAAGAGGAGCTTACTTCCCAATCAAGCCGACAAATGAAGGAACCAAGAGGAATTCAAATGGGAAGAAAAAGAACAAGAACAGAAGACAAGTGAGAAAGCAAGTCCAAGTAGTCAAAGCTGTTGAGTACAAGCATGACCACCTCCTAGCTTCACCATTCTTAACCAAGGAGGAGGATCCAGGCACGCCAGCCATTGATTGCACTATTGGATAGTGCTCATTCTACAATGCCTTCTGCGACACCGGATCAGCTATCAACATAATGTCCAAAAAGGTATATGATGTACCCTACCTATATGCAGCTGCAGCTGGCGGACAACACGACGAGATTTTCGGAGGGAGTAGCGAGAGATATCATGGTCAAGATCTAGAACCACTACGTCCCGACCGACTTCACGATACTAGACATGGGAGAGGAAGACGAGACACCCATCATACTTGGAAGGCCGTTCCTCAGCACAACCAACGCGATCATCTACAATGGATCAGGCCAAGTCCACTTCCAATTCCCAGGAGAGAAGGTAAGTTGTTATTTTAAAGATTACAACTCTCCTGGATTAGCAGCTTTTACCCAGTCCAAGAGAAGACGTGAGCGCCGGAGGAATCGCTCTCAAAAGAACACTGTTGAGGAAGAGGAAATCAAGGAAGAACCTACATCACCGAAGGCACAGCCTACGAAGGTATGGAAAGAGAAGATGACCTCCTCAACTGAGTCATCATCACCAGGAGGTTCAACGTTGAGGTCCCCATCCTCGAGATCCGATGAAGCACCCCAGGGTGAGGACGACGAGAAGTCTTGTCCAGAGGACTTTAAACTCTGCACCCTTGCCATAAGGTAACAATGGTAGTTATCCATTTACTTTCTTGCACTTTTTAGTTCATAGTTAGTTTTTGTCATCTTTATAGAAAATCACAAAAATATTTAGAAAACCTTAAAGCCCCATGTGACATCCCCGAAGTGCAAGCCACGGGAGTGTTCACCGTGGTGGCATAAAAATAAAAGAAATTAGAATATATATTTTAATTTTGTTTGATAAAAATATAAAAAAAATTAAAATAATAATAAATAATAATCAGTGAGCATCCTGCCACTTTGAATGCACCGTAATAACTTTTGAAACTTCTCACAACAACTAATCCTCGAACAGACTAACCACTAACTGTTTGTCCTAATCGGTTCCATGAGTTTTGGTGTTTTATGAGATGTTTACTTGCAGGATGACTCGAGAGCCATCCACCTAGGGATTATCATCTTCGTCACTTTCGAAGCACACCTTCTTGCACCACGACTAATCACCGTGTAAAGGCAGCAATTTCTTGTTGGATGAGATGAAGATTCTTGGCTACACCAACTCTCACAAGCATGAGCTCTATCGAGAGGATTGCTCGGCTTTAATGCTCAACCACGATAACAACCAGCTTGGGGGGAAGGCATCCCCTAGGTACCCGTGGTAAGTGTACCTACGCCGAATATCGAGTCGATCATAAAAATGAAAAAATACCAAAAATATGTGAGCACATGAAGGTTCACCATACTATCTAAGAAAACCTAAAAATACCAAAAATATATGGGCACATGAAGGTCCATGCTTTTTAAGAGTCCTTAGAGTCTTTCGAGTTTTATAGTTTGAGTCTTTGAAAAATAAAAAACTAAATAAAAATATTTGTCTGTCTAGAGTCAATAAAAAGAAAGCTCTTGAATGATTGAATTGAAATAATGATAAGCTGCTCTGTTACAACACCTCTGAAATACCTAGAGCTTAGACATAAGTTTTCCCGAGTTCTAGCTCCAACTGTTTTGACATGAGAATTTGCTCTGAGCCTGAACTTGTGGGTTATATACGCTTGAACTAAGTCTAGGTATCTGATTGATATGATTGAGAAAGTCTGAGCCGCTATCTATCTGGTCCTAAGAGACACTAGAGTTCTGAAGATTTATCTTTGAAAAATGCAAAAATATGATGAGTTCCTATATGATAAAGCTTACATTCCCACCAGAGCCAAACATGATAAGATAGGCTAGTTAAACTTTCACATAAATGCTGCTTGTCTTACATTGAGTTTTGTCAACCTTTATGACCTTAGTGAGAGATTTGCCATGTCCTTGAATCAAGATCCACCTATGCACTACTCCACACTGGAGTAGGCGCAACAATGTGCCATTCCACCTACATCTATTCCAAAAATGTTTTTCTCCTACACTGGGAGAGAATATCAAAAATATTCTATTAGGTTAGCCACCCAATAATGCTCCATGTTCTTATGATTATCTCTCTAAATCTATCAATGCCAAAAAGAGTGCTTTGAGCTATGCAAAAAAAGATATTAAAAAAGAGAGAGCGAGAAAGGAAGAAAAGAGAGAAAAAAGATGGACAAGTGTCCCAATGCAAAACAATGGGTACCCGGATGCCCGACTCCCGAAAAAAAAAGATAGCTCATAACCTCGGCGGCCGCGGTCTTCAATATTTCAACCGAGAGAGAAGCATTCAAGGAGCCGAGTAGAATTAGGTCCCACCATATATCCACCATATCCATGCACCTATACATCTTGATTCGACTACATGACTCATTTCTCCATGGATCCATTGTTTGACTCAACAACATATGCATTGCAAGTTTGCTCTTTCAGTTTTCTTCTTACCTATAAGCTCCACAAAAGCTTTAGTATAAGATGAAAAGAAAGGCAATCATCATCACTGCCTTGGTGAGGATCCACAAATATCACATATATTGAGAGACTTGAGAGTGTCATACATGGGAAGCTCTGAGTTTTATTTAAAAACCTCTAAAAACTCCAGAATGACAGCTGATCGAAGAACTTGAGACATAGTGCTTAGATGGGATCTTTCTGTCTGTCAAGTGCTTAAGACCCAAGGAAGAGTTAACAAGTCCCATAGTCCAAGGTAATACGGGTAAGTTTAAAAGTCAACTCAGTTATTGCATAACTTAGAGGAAAATTTCTATCTGGCTGTAGATATGTTGTAACAGAACCGCCCGAATTATTGGGCCCACATGCACCCGCCATTGCCTCAAAGGCCTCCGACGGCTATGCACGGGAATCCGATAACTCCGGTGTTCTGCCGGATGACTTCGGGAACCCCCGAATCACCCTTTCTCCAGGATCAATACAGGAGGAACCACAACATTACAACATTGATATAAAATAATTTATCAGAGTACGAAAGATTTATAACAGTAGTTTACAAAACATGAATGATATTTGATTTGAATACACTTAACTTAGTTTCCGGAAGCGAGAAGAGACTATGGAGCCACTGCGGAAACAACCAGATCATGTCGAGCCCACTGACATGATCTAGATCTGCAACTCAAGTTAGTACCTGCAACAGGGGTTTAACAAACCCTGAGTACTTGAGGGTACTCAACAAGACTTACCCGACAAAAGAAAAAGACACCAAGGGCATGCTGGCTTAGTGAGGTTTTCTGGGCCAGAAACCAGAGAGATTATTTGCGAAAAAGCTTTCTATTGTTGATCCTTACTTTTAGATTTTTATTTAAGATTAACCATAAGGGACCTTCTTTAGCACCTAATTTACGCCAAACGTTTATCATTAAACATCCAGCAATATTTCATATCATTTCTGAGAACCATCATCTTCCATTGATTACACTACGATGAGTGGTCGGAGGATCGAGTCTCCATGACCGGGGAGCAACGACGATTCGAACCGATTATAACCCAGCCGGGGATTCCCAACCACACGACATATGTAGGTTCGAGCCTGGCATATGTCAACCCTTTCTTCTGGATCCTCCAAATGAGACTGGGTCTGCGCTACCCGAGAGTACAGTACACCACCGCCGTATGCCATCCCCTCCTGGACTCACATGCCATCCCTTCAGGACTCATGTGCCATCCCTACCTTTGGACTCATAGGGTGGGTACACGCTACTCCCGCCATCTCTCCACTCCCAGTGCGCAGGGGTCCATTCCCAAACTAGAATAGCCAAAGTACACAGGCTTCCCGGAGTATGTGGCCAGTACTGCAAAGTCACGATCCAGCAGGCCTACATCGAACGGTCCTTAATCGACACAGACGAAGCACTACACCAAGACTCATTCTTGTGCACGCAGACCGCCCGGTCTTGAATTATCATATCCATCATCATTAAGGTTCTCACGATCCATGAACCAAACCGTGGAGAACAAAGGATAAACCTATCTCTCGCGAACGATGAAATCATCGCTCGACTTCTACCGGACTAAGCATGGCTAAGCATGTAAGGAAAAACGTCTTAAATATACTAGTAGGGTAATATTTGGGAATAATTGTGGATCAAGGTAATCATGCAGCAACGGTATCAAACAAAGCCTATAACTTAATGCACATTACATTAGAAGTAAAGGATTATAAAAACTTTTTTGTAAAACGTGAGAGTGGTTTATGCTCCGGGGCTTGCCTGTGTTGCAGGGAAGGTTAGTATCGCAGACGGATCACCAATGTCAGGTGGCGCCAATACCACTGATGGAAACACCTTCTTCGATACTTGATCAACATGGCCTTCTCACTCACGTGAACTACGCGTAACGAAATGATGCATGCTTTAAGATGGATGCATGACATGATGCATGATACGGGCATACAATTGCGCACTTGAGCGTAAACAAACTTGATTAGCTAGTGAAGTACTATTAGTTTAAGTTGGGTAATATTTAATTAAATTCAAGATATTTCAGTCATGACAAGCTTTACCATTGAAGGTATTACTAAACTCCTTAAGCACACAAAGGTTACATAGATCAAGCAATCAATTCAAAATATAAAAACAAAACAGGGCAGCTGCAAGCCTCAAACTTCTTTTAATTATAACTGGAGATCTGGACATCCAGTAAAGGAGTTCTTAGACTTTTTGGAAAGATTATAAAGTTGTCTACAACTTGGTTATTATCATCTCATATTGATTTAATCATTAACCAAGTCAAATAACCCAGGGAATCAACTCTGTCCAGAATTAGGACAGAATCTGTCCCTGAATTAATCATGCTCATACCCAGGGCTATAGAACACCAAAATTAGTGATCCAAGACATTTTAAAAAGCTTATGAAAAACACTATAACTTTCTAATTATGACCAAAAGGTGATTCACAAGCTAACTAAGCCAAATAATCCATTCTTTCAGATCTATTCAGGAAACAACAGAATTTTGACAGGGAGTTTATAAAATCTATAACTCTTAAACTATCAGGCCTAAAATCATGAAATTATAGGACAAGCAAGATATGGAAGTTAACTACAACTTTTGTATTCAGCTCATCCATAGAAAACTTGGTTTACTACATAGAAATAATCACTTACAAGAGCTGCTGTGCTTGGCCAGAGTAGCGGTGTGATGAAAGGGAAGTAGTGGCTGGCTTGATGAAGGAGCAAGGGAGGATCAGCACTGGCAGGGAATAGAATTGGGGTGATGGCTGCCTACTACTTGCTTGCTTTAGTTCTACTCCTACTTTCCAAAGGAGAGCAAGGGACATATATATAGGAAGGGGAAGTAAGAGAGGAAAAGTTTGATCTCTCCACTTCAATTAACCAAAGCATGACACATGGGGGGGGATAGGTGGCATAGAGAAAATACAAGAAGTGTCATGAATCATGACACATGGATAGATAGAGAGGAAAAATTGGATTTCTCTACTTCAATCAACCATACCATGACATATGGAGATATAGGTGGCATGGAGAAAATAAAAGAAGGGTCAAGAACCATGACTCATAGGGGAATAGGTGGCATGGGAAAGTGCAAGAAGAAAAAGAGGTGGCAAACACATTTAAACTAATTAAAATAGTTAAGCTATACTAATGATAAGTGACCGTTATTAAAAGCCCATTTCATGATTTGCTTTAAATAAACACCCAACATATGATTATCATTTCATATCAAAACATGTGATCAAGTAAGGAATATTAACATGATAAAATGCATACATGCACTAATACTTGGTGATTATGCATGATCATGTCATGATCAAATTTTTAATTAAAATATAACACCTGGGGTGTTACATATATTTAGAGAGAGTTGCTCCGAGATGGCTACAGTACTTAAATATACTTATATTTTCAATAACTTTTCTAAGTTTTCTTTACTAAGGGACTAGCAAAGGTTAAGCTTGGGGGAGTTGTTGACGGCCACTATTGTATTAATTTAACCGTCAACTGAAACATTCTTGATTTTCCACGAAGGGAAAATCCACAGAATGAGATATAATGTGACAAAACCACGAATGATTCCATCACATTATCATATATCAGTAGATATCACAGTCATACAGCGTTAGATTACAAGTTTAATATGGTACAACATCATATGAGAACACACCTATTACAGAGTATTTCCAGCGGAAGTATATCTAATCGTCATCAGAGTTGGCGGAAGCAGCGTCGAGTGAAGGCTCCTCCTTCACGGGCATTATCAGAGTAGGGTGTCAGCGGCGTAGATTCCATCTTCTGAACCAAACTTGAGCGCAGGCACGAGACCTCCTAATCCATCACTATTCGACATCTCTGAGAAGCAGTAAATCTGCACACCGCCAGATGTGTGCAGGCCATAGTCAGCACCGATGAGCTTTAGTGGAAAGATAAAACAAGGGATCTGGCGATCCTAATATTTGGTTGTGATATGCATCCTTAGCGCAATGCAAAGTAACATCAAGTAGTAAATAATATAATAGTTTATCAAGTTTTAACACATTTCCATCCACACATCCACACATCCATCCATCATCCATCCATCCCATTCCATCAGCACCTCACCACCACCACACCACATCTCACACTCGGGTCGGCAGGCCAACTCCCTCTCAGCCTGACTCAACGGCCCGCAGCCCCCAAGGCTCACGACCGGTATACCACATACCCAGGGGGAGAAAAGAAGATTCATCTCCTATTTCAGCCAGCACAGATACCAGGAAGGTCCATATCCGACGAATCGGCTTATGTATCGATCGATCAACCAACACTCTGCAGAGGTTTTGCATACCCAAAAGATTAGCCGTCCTCGGAGTCATGACCTCCTAGGCAGAATTCTGGCTGCTTGCTAGCCTAGAACGATGCCACCCTATCTCTCAGCCCTGGAACACCCCAAGTATAGTGCGGAATGGCCGATCTTTGTGAGACACGCCGACACATCCCGAATGTCACAGCAACCGTGTTGTCTCGGAAGGGTGTGAGTCCCTCATGCCCGTACCTCCCTACACACTTTCGCCCAATAGTAGTGGCATCGCTCTACCAAGTAGTCCAGCCGTCTCATACCATATAGAGCGAGAGGGATGCAAAGGTTCCCGGTGAGTCTGAGTACTAGTAAGTCCTTAGGGTTTGACCAAGCCAGAATGTCTTCATCAGGTTTATCATTTTACGTGCCACCACAGCACCCCTGTCCTGGGCTCCACCCCTCAAGGGCTCACACCCAGGATCCCACCTCATCACATCACATCACATCACATATACCCGCCATAGGTATTCATATCCAGATGCCCAGGTTGCATCGTATGGCAAGACTCGCCCTCGGCTCGTCGTATACTCCAGCTTGGTCGACTCAACCCTCACTCTCCACGCACCCAAGACACACGCAGCACACTCCCAATCCACCAAGTCCGGCATCCCAAGCCAAACCATACCCAAGGGTTCACCACCAGCATCACATCATGGACACAATGCGAGTGGAGTTTAAGTAAGTATGGCGATATAACATGCAAGCAAACAGGTCAAATAATATAAGTAAGTGGGCGTGAGCGCAAAGCTAGGTGACATGGTAGAGGGTTGCAATCAAGTGATAAAGGCTCAGGCAATAGCATGCATCCATATACTAGAAAAGGATTAAATATAAAGCACTAGCAGTTCTAGATATTATGCAATGCCTAATAGGATTGTCTAAAAGAGGGTGCTGCCATGACACCTGCGATGTCGTGGAAGTAGTGGTACACTTTTCCATCCGTTGTGGTAGTCAGTCAATAGAGTTTCCTCAGGTCCTTCCATCCTTCACGTTCTTTTCCTCCAGCGGGTTCCGGTTCGAGCGTCGTTGATCACGTAGCAACTACTCCATAAAAATGACATGCAAAGCAAGAGAACACACAATACTCAAAAGGACGTCAAGACGTAGAAAGATCCATTAACACAATAGTCATTAAGAGGTTGACGACTTAGCCCTCTCGGCGGATGTCTGAATCCTCGGGCCAAAAGACAAGAGTGGTTGTTTGCTTTGTATACGCTAGATATGGCCAAGCCAGTATGGCTTTAATGAAAATGGTTTAAGCCGAAACTTATCCTTAGCATACACCACGGCTCACATTCTTTCGATCCAGGCGTCACGGAGTTGACGGGAATCGAAAGACAGGCCTAATAGAGAGCAAAGGAAGAGCAACAGGGTTCAGCTCTTGTAGCCTTTACCCGACAAGTCACAATTAAGCTTAAGAAGCAAATGGAAACTATCGGTACTATTGTGACTTGGCTCTTATGTACTTCAACTGACCCACTATGGTATTCAGCGGTAGTAGAAGGGTAGGTGTAATATAAACAAGGCTACAACTTCGGTCTTCTCGATCCACACGACACAGTCACGTCGGGAGCCAAGAAGTGAAAAGTTAGCTAGGCATATCTATGTCATGCTTCCAGTCACATCTCCAGTGAAGATGGTTTTACTCGGTCGATCAAGTCGACTCTCACAGTCTAGAGCATGACATCGACCATAGCCTTGCTAACTAAAGAGAGATAGTCCGATCTTTGATCCATTCACCACGAACAAGACGGGATCATACAGAGCGAGCTATCAGGAGAAGTAAGGCAAGGACAACCAAAGAGCAAGGGCCTACTTCCAATGTTTTTGCCACGGTATTAGACAGGACATCGGAAGGAAGAAACATAATAAAGATCACAAGTGCGCAAACCACCCATAGGGTACTCAACGTAGGTGCACTGGCACTAAGGCATTCCTCGGATTCGTAGAGGTGCGGTTGTCACCGTGAGAATCAAAGAAACACGGCGGTCGTATACGGTACAATCAGACTGGGGTTCATGCACGAAGAGCATATAAAAGGTAAACAAAGAAGTATAGCTCCATGGTCATGGCGAGTCAAACTCGTGACCACAAGCTATACTAGCGAGTGTTGGCATCCATCGTTCCACGATTGTTGTCTCCTAGGCCATCTCTCATAGGACTAGGTCACGAGGGGCTCGATGTGAGCGGGTAAGATCCGCATCGAGTTCGATATCGATACCGAGTCCTTCACAACCATGTCCTAGGACCAAAGATAGGAGCTACACTCCTGGCGCTACGGGACCAACTAAAAAGCGGGGGTTGAGTTACACTCGGCATTACGGCCATGGCGAGACGAATCCCGCGATCGCAACGTCCGAACGAGATATGATCCCTCAACCAGCTCGAAGGCTCGGTCCACAGGTAAACATATAGACATCCAATAAGAACCAATGACACAAGAGACAAATCAACTCGAAAAGACTGGAGTAGCACAATTCCATAGCATTATGATAGATGGGTCCTGTATTACAAAGATACATATACAACAGGGTCATCAGGAGTGGGTACAACAGTATCGACGTGTATATAGAAAGTAAAAGAGAGACAAAGGGGGTCCAAGGGGTCACGGCTTGCGTTGGTCAAGGTCACACGGACTCTCGACGGCCCATCCTCGTGTCTCGAGGTGACCAGAGCTGTGGCAATTCACAATACCAGGATAGGGTTTCCACAGATCCGCTAAAGCAACCAAGGGGGCATTCCTGCGGTCCAAGATGAATAGCACCATACTACGAGGTCTAAGCTACGGCTAAGTGTCTAGATTTCCGAGGCTCACGTCAGGGGTACGGGCGGCATGTCTTCCACGGTGTCTTGGACGCCGTGGGTCCATTCGGCTTAAGGTCAGTCACGTGCTAGTGTGTGTCGTGTCCATGGGGCTCAAAGGTCAATCAACAGAGGACAACGGCATGAAGGCCGATCAAGGTTGGTCACGGGGGCCAGGGCTTTGTCAGGGGTGGTCGATATCCACGCCGGAGTTCCACGAACTCCGGTGGTCCGGTTTGGCTAAGACGGTCCGTGCTAGTGTGTGCGTTTGTGTTTCATGTGGGCAAGGGCACGAGGGCCGGTCACGGTGTTTTGGATGCTTACCAAAGGCGGAATCATTCGGCGAGATGTGGCATTGATGACGGCAGGACGACGAGGCGGCGTTTGGCTTGGAGACGACGAGGCGGTGTTCGGCTTGGAGACGACGCGTGTTCGGCTTGACGTTGCTGTTCGGTCGACAGGGTTCGGTTGGTCGGCGCTGCTGAACGACGGTGACGGAGTCGCTCGGTGCTCGACGTGGGCTGCAGCTGTTTGCAAAGCGTAGACGGCGGCGTTCCCGGCCGGTGTCGCTTCCGCTGTCCAAAGATGGCGTGGTTGTCGGCGTACGGGCGGTGCGAACGCGTGCACAAAGAAGGACGACGTCATGGAGGACGGGCCGCGTCCGGTTAGCTGGTGAAGGCGGAACGCGCACGGCGAGGACGTCGGGGTAGGAGCGCCGCTGCTGCATGGACGTCGACGCGGCGGCGTCCTGGTGGGGAAGCTCGGTGTGGGAGGTGCTCTGACGACGGCGAGGCGAGCTCACGAACTCCGATGTCGCGGCGGCAGCTTGACGATGGGATGGCGTCGGGGCTTGGCGAAGGCGCGGCGTCGTGGAGGCAGGGCAGTGGCGCGTCGTGCTACGATGTTCCGGCGTCTGTCTGCGGTGCAGGGGCTGCAGCTGCTGCTCGCGATCTCGAGCGGCGTCGTGGTGTCGTCGGGGCGGTGCTGGTGCTCGGCGGCCGATGGCTCGACGTGGCAAAATTTGGTCGTGACGGCGTTCCGGCGCGGGTGCGCGCGCGCGACGGTGCTCACCGTGGTGACGTCGTCGTGGCGTGAGGCCATGGAGCGTGGCCTAGACGTCGTGGTGTCGCTGGTCGGCGACGCCGTGGTGTTGCCGGTCGGCGGCGTCGCGGGCGTTGCTGGTTGGCGACGCCGTGGTGGGGGAGCGTTCGCGGCGCACCGTGACACGGGCACGGCGGGGTCGGTGCTGCGGCGTGGCGTGGAGAAGGCACGCCGGCGCCGTGGCTAAGCTCCCTCGCTGCGCGGCCGTCAGCCGCTTGACGCCACGACGATGGGGCGAGCGACGCCGTGGCGGGCTTGAGGACGACGCCACGGCGCTCGACGTTCCGCGCCGGGGCTTCGCGGGACGTCGTGGTCGACGAGGTTGAAGGGAAGGGAGAAGGCGCGCGGCTTCTTGCTGCTGCTCGCGGTGTCGCTAACGGCGCTTCTCGGCGTCGTACCAGCGGGCTTGGTGAAGAAACAGCCCGGCGTCGGCGAGGGTGTTCATCGGCCCGCGTGGGCTGCGATGGAGCAGTGGTGACCGCGGCCGCGTTGTCGGTGGCGGGACGCCGGGCGCTTGACGCCGTGGACGAGGTGCCGCAAACCCGCGCGGGCGCCGAGGCGAGGTGTTGTGGCGCGGTTGTCGCAGAGGCGTGGCGAGGTTCCGAAAAGCGACGGACGACGGACGATGTTGCGGGCGGGCGTTGAAGTGGAGGCTGTCGGGCGCTGGTGCCGCAGCCGGGCGGTGGCTCGCATCGGGCGTGTCGACGCCCCGCGCGCTGGAGGACGGCGACGCCAAGGTAGCGTGGCGGACGCTGGCGACAACGTGTCGCGCGACGGCGGGGCGAGGACGGCAAAGATGATGGCGTGCGCGACGCGACGCCGCTCCGCCCGGTGGTGATCGCTACGCCGCACGGCGGGCAGATGGCGATGGCGGCGCATGGCGCTGGCGATGGCGCTGGCGGCGGAGCGGCGCAGTGCAGCGTAACGGGAGGAGAAAGAAGAGCGGCGGCTTCCCGGAAGAAGAAAGAGGCGACGGCGGGCGGCTGGCTTTTATACGGCGCGACTCTAGGGTTCGGGCGGCCGCCTCAGCGTCAGCGTCTGCCGGATGGGACAGCCGGGCACGTGGGCGACATCGGTAGGCGTGTCCGGGAGCAAAGCGCCACTGGGTGTCGAAGCTGGCGCAGCGTCTTGGCGGCGGCGCCATCGCCCTAGGGAGCGAGCGCTCTAGGGTTTCAGGGTAGGCGCGCTGAATAGGCCAACCGGCCGCGGCCCGCCTGTGCGCGTGGGGAAGGGGGGAAAGGGGCTAGCCGGGCCGCGCGACAAGGAAAGGAGGGGGCCTCGGCTGGCCGATGGGGGGAGGCGCTGGGCCGCGTGGGGAAGGGGGAGGCCGGGCGGGGGCCTCGCGGCGCTGAAGAGGAGATGGCAAAGAATGCTTGGGCACAAGGGAGAGGAGGTTCCCTTTCTATTTGCTAAGTGAGTCAAGGTAAATTTCCAATAAAGGGTGTGGAAGGGATTCTAAATGGAAATAGGAGATCAAGATGAGTCATGATATAAATCTAGAAAGGAAAATAGAGTTGATCTTCTTTCGATCATTTAGATTTGAAGGGAATTCATGAAAGGGTTTGCTATGGACTTGCGCTCTCCGAACTCCAACAAATACAGAAACGGAAATTGATTCAAGAATCGAAACAAACTCCTACAGTCAAATCTATATGCATGCAACGTGTGTCGTGGCATTTTTCCTCTAGTCGGCCTAGGTTTGACCTACCATTATATGTTTACACATGATTGCGGGGAAAATTTTTAAAAAGTTCGCATTTTTGGCTTTCCAAAAATCTTGGTTGTTACATCAACTAGCCATGAAAAGGATGTAAATGTGATCACCAAAGTAGACATAGGGTTTACACTGATCGAATTTCATGAGTTTTGGTGTTTCACTATTTATGCAAAAAGCGTAAACCGGAAAAGGCGCAAACATACAAGCTTATCGGAACAAGAAAACAGGAAACAGACTCCACGGCTACATAGGAAGGTTCTAGAAGAGACGAGAAGGCACCACGTCGAGCCGGAGGCCCGGAGGCCACCAGGTGGGCCCGGCCGGTCCCACCCCAGGAGCCGGCCGGTTCGGCCCCGGCCCCTGGCGGGTCCCGGTTCGCCCGGTTCGCTCCACCGCCTTTGAGGATCAATCCTAGCCGCCCGTTGTTGACGGTCCTTAAACGCCTATTTTATAGCATCAACTATTGCTTAATATAACATGATATCAACTATAAAGCATAGTTGTAGGGTTTGATTCTAACGAGTTCCACGAGTTGTGTTGTTCTCGATTGTTTTGCAGGTATATTTAATTTTACACAGAATAAAAATATCTTAAATAGTGAATTGGACTACACCATTGTGACGGGCTCATCGAGACGATCGAAACGGACATATCATTTGCTATATTTGGAGTCCGGAGTGAAAAGATATTAATTTTACAAATAAAGGAGAATTACCACTAATGGGCCCCACGCCCAAGTAAGGCCCATGACGTGAGAAGAGGCTCAAATGGCAAGATAGAGGCCCAAGAGAGGCGCTCCAAGCTGCTTCCTTGAGTGGGCTCACATGAGGGATGATTGGAAGGCCCAAGTTAAATGTATAATGGCCCAACAGAGCAAATGGTGGAAGAATTAGTCCCACATCACCTGTTCAGAAGAGGTGGGGGTTTTTCTAGGCTATAAATAAAGAAGTAGACCCCCTCCCTAAGGGCACCACATCATTATAGAGATGTAGAGGCGTCCCTCGAATGGATGACCTCTCATCTCTAGAGAATTAGGGCTAGACTTTCTAATGTAGTTCTAGTAGAGAGTTAGAGAGAGCGGCGCTACGCCCGGGTTCCGGAGGAGTCTTCGGAGAAGTCTTCAGAGTTCTGGTATTTCTTTGTATTTATTCTTGTAAGACTTATGCTTTAATATATTTTGTCTTCTCTATTTACTTTTATGCATTACATTTGATTGGTTAGTATAGTTGTTATACTTTAGCATAGGAGCTTCACCTGTATTAGGTGCTCTAGTTATTACGTGTGATTAGAGTAGTATTCTTTAGTGTAGACGTAGTGTCTAGGCTAGGGTTTACCTGAGATTGCGCCCTTCTCTTACGATTAGTTGTGGTAGCCTCTAGAGGTGACAGCTCTTTAGGTCTTCGTATTCCACCACGTCGGAGTTGGTGTTTCGTAGAGCTTCTGGCAGCCTTCCCCGACTACTTTCTTCCCAGTCTTATTCGAGAGTTGGAAAGGTACTGCTGCTCTAAAGTGCTATTGTGTGATTGCTTTATTTACCATGAATTAGTTATATAGAACCAAAGTAATAGAGAAGTATTCAGGAACCTTAAACTCTCTCATTGTCCTCTCACTTTAGCTATCTATTTATTTATCATAGAATTCTCCTGTGTGTGTCATATATACATAATTCCTATCATCTATCATTTACCCCCTACTTTAGTCTAGTTGGTATATTAGTTAGTAGATATATGATGGTGAACTATCAATATCTTTAACCTATGTTTCCCAGTGGTAAAATATAAATAACGATACCTAGAATACTCCCGGTAAAATGCTACAATGGTTTTCTATGCGCTTGCGGAATCCTTCATATATAATTTAATTGTGCATAAGAAATACCAACAAGCATTTTTGGCGCCGTTGCCGGGGATAGGGATTTACCTCTATTTCTAGTAGCGACGTTAGAAATGTCAATAAACATTTTTTGGCGCCGTTGCGGGAAAACAATTGGCGTAAAGATTTTGATAATGATCTTGATATCTGCTAATCTAGAATACTACTAGCTTTAGTAGGATTACCCTTGTTTGGTTGAGTTGTGGAATAAGCGGGCTATCAACTGTTTCAACTTTATGGTGAAATTCCATAAGACCAAGATAAGAAGGATATTTAAGAACTCAGGGTGCCCAAACATTAATGATCCATAAATAATGAAGCCCTACCATCTCACAAGTATGTATAAACGTATATATTATTCTAACCATGTGTAGATTAGAAAACTCATCATCACATGAATTCAAGTTCATCACATGTGACAAACAAAGATACTGCACAACTCACAAATTCTATTGTGAGTTATGGTAGGTATGATCAAGAAAGGTGAGAAAGTCTTACTCATAGACTTAAAATTTGATGAGTAGTTATCCTGTTGCATCCACTACATGTTTACTTTAAACAATCCATGCATCTGCTTCATCTATATCAAATGCACAACATGTTTTATTCCTTTCACACATGCATGTCACTTGCATCTCTACTTAAAATAAATAAATAAAAAAACATTCTCACTATGCATGGTCATGCTTTCATCTCTATTTGAGTATATCTCTTATGTGCTTTCGTGCCATCTTTGTTTGCTATAGTATGCTTTGATTTAGAAGTACTTACATACTTTCATAGGCTTTTAAATTAAGCGTGGTGCTTAGGTTAAATAGCCTACCTTAACTAAAACTAGACATAGAGTTTGGTTTAGTTATTAAACTAGAAATTATTGTAGTAGATATTGGATATTTTATTGGACTAACCGCTGTAGGGAACTCTCAAATTTAATTCGGGTAAGTCAAGAGATAAACTCACATCAAGAGATGGATCAAGGCATGTGATGAAGTTCAATAACTTTGTATAAAAGGAATACACAGCTCATTCTCTATGGAAGAACTATAAGTATCAAAGTTTATATATTTAATCCTTTGTTGCAAGTTACCTTTGCCTTGAACCATATAAAAGTGCAGCTATCAATAAAAATTGTTAGAAGAAATCTATGTCAAAGTATTCCAAAAGGACATCCTTTCATTAGCATAGATAAAATTTGCATAAATTATATGGACCATAACTCACATTCTAAACTTGTTGCAATCCTTCGGGTATATGTCCACTAACATTTATGCAGAAAAAAAAGAATAAATGTCTGATCATGGTTCGAAATGAAAAGAAAGAAGAACAAGTGTATAGAAAGGATTAAGATGGAAAGAAATGGATGAACAAACACTTCAATGCCTTCTACACTTTACCATGATATTGGACCAATCACCTTGCAAGACATAAGGTATGTTTACCCAAGCCTCATGCAACTTTAAACTATATTCAATATCTTATACCATGTTGTTAATCCATACCTTATGTCATGTTTAATCTGCTAAAACTTAAAATAATTTGATTCACCTACATATTCTTGGTTCTATTCAAATAAATATCTTTAGTCTTTTGAACTTCCTTAATCTATTATAAGTATGCTTTAGAATATTACTTAAACATTATAACATCAAAGCATATTTAGTCTGTATATATAGACTATCCTCTCCTATATAAAAATGTTTAAATCATATTAGGAGACTTCATAGAATCAAATCGAGGTTAGAGGTATTCTTTAAATTTATATCTTTGGCTTAACCTTGTTTGGAAAACTTGAAATAATGGTGAATCATTTAAAACACGAGATATAGATTAATCTTTAACTACTTGGCAAACACTATCCACACTTTAAATAGATAGTATATTCCTTCGGGTATGTGTTGTCTACTAATCCCTTGCAGAAAAAAATAATGAGAGAAGCAAAAGTCTAAAGGAGTGAGAAAGAAGTGCAACATAGGAGACAAGATGCTAATGATCAACTCAAAATACAAGAAAAGAAAAGACCATTGAAATTCATCTACCTTCTACCACATGGTGTTATCATGCTTCAAGAATAAATGTAACATATTAAAGATAAGTGATCATTATTTTCTCTTGATCTTAGAGTACATATCATAGCACTATTCTCTTGATCTCAATCTTAACCAAATGAGCTCAAATATGTTATATCTTATTTTGAAAGATGATAGTCATCTTGTTAATCTTGATAATTTATAATCCTTCCATAGGTTAACTCCACTCTTTTATCTCATAAGCTTAAATGCTATATTTATACTTTTGATATTCTCATCCAAGATGTAAATAAACAATGTGAAAAGGTATCAATCTTATTGTGCCTAAGGTTAGAGACTGAATAAATTTTTGGTTACATTGGTGTTTTCCCACCAATAGAGCCCCTGCACTTGATCTCTACCTTGTCTTTATAGGCAGAACACAATTCAAGAAAAGTGTGGGGAGATCCCCTAAATTCTACAAGTGGGAGTTCTAAAACTAGTAACAAGGATGTACATAAGATTAGCTTTGAGATGCTAACAAAAAGAAAGAAAGAAGGTGGCACACCATTGAAAACGTCACTAGTGGAGACACCACCTCAATCCTCATCCTTAGAAGCAAACCGAAGTACTCGGTCAATGAACTATTACAAAGAGGAGTCCAGTTCGAGGACTCAAAACATCGAACCCTTGCCGTGAGGTAACATCGGTAGTTATTCATATTTACTTTCTTGCATTACATGATTTATTTTCTCTTAACCATATTTACTTTTCTACATTAGTATTACATAGGAAATAATAAAAATAAATAGATATGCATTAGGTTGCAATCATGCATCTTAAAAAAACTATTAAGCCCCATATGAAACCCTTGTAACGTAAAAGTTATAGGAGTTCTCACTGTGGTGGTCTACAAAATAAAAATACATATCATGCATTTGTACTTTCTGCATATAAACCTATAAAGTCTAAAAATATTAATTGAGTATCCTGCTGCAACACTGTTATCATAAATATACTTTAAAACCTCCACAACACCCAATCCTCTAAAACGGCTAACCACTAACGTTTTACCCTAATACCGTTCCACGAGTTTTGGTGATTTGTGAGAGCTTTCTGCAGGATGACTCCAAGAGCCAGCTCACCCAGGAATCTTCATCTTCATCACTCGAAGCACATCTCTTCAACACACACAACTGACCTCTGTGTGAAGGAAGTAACTTCTTGGGTGATGAGATTAAAGTATTCCTAGCAACACTTGCTCTTACAAACATGAGCTCCTCTGTGAGGACCACTCGGCTTCAATGCTCAACTACGACAACATCCAGCTTGGGGGAGAGCATCCTCTAGTTATCAGGTAAGTATACTTATGTGATTATTGAGTCTATCTTATAGTCATAAAATACCAAAAATATGTGGGCACATGAAGGTCCACGTCTATAGAGTCTTTTATGAGTCTATTAGTCTAAAAGAAATAAAAAAGATGAATGATCATTAAAACCAAATAAAGATAGTTTAATTATTTATTAAAGTGTGATCATAGAGTGTGGTTATAATTCTATCTAGTTTATTAAGAGTTAAATAAAACCTAAAGAAGAATAAAATTTTGTCGTGGAGATGATGAATAGTTGCTCTGTTGTAATTCCTTTCAAGTGCCTAGTTTTCAACCTTAAATTCTCTCTAATTTTGGACATGACTACTTTGATATAAGAACTTACTTCTGAAACTTGTGGATGCATATGCTTAAGCTAAGTCTAGGTGATTGAGAGATATGATATGAGAAAGACTAAGCTACTATTTATCTTATTCCTAAAGATACTAATTTCTGGAGATTTATCTTTTGAAAACTCTAAAAATCTTATATGATAAGCTCTTGTATGACAAAGTTTGAATTCCTACCAAAGCTATATATGATATACATTTAGAATAGAAAAACCTTTGCTCAATCATGCTTTGCTTGCTTTGCACTGAGTTTAGTCAACCTTTGTTGTATACCTTATGAGAGTCTTGTCATGCTTTTAAAATCAAGATCACATTCACACACTCCACCAACATATGCATTGCTCCTACCATAGGAGTAAGCGCAATTATTTTCCACTTTCATCTAGATCTATTTTTTTTTTAAAAAATGTGTTTTTCTCCTACACTAGGAGTAAAACACCAATACATATATATAACCTATAGGACAACCCCTTGTTTAATGCTCTATGTTTTTATTGTTATCTCTCTAATCTTTTATTGTATTCAAAGGATACATGTGGCTATGCAAAAGGAAGTTATTAAAAAAATAATAAGAGGGAGTTGAAATGATCGCCTCCCTAAAAAAAGAAGAAAGAAAAAGAAAAAAAGTGAAAGAATAAAGATAGCCCATGTTTTTCCTATGAAAAGTTCTAAGTCCAAGAGAGATTTATTTCTAAAGAGCAAAAGTAGAATTAGGTTTAGCCACCATATATTCAGCCATCCACCATATTCCATACACATGCACATCTTGGTTTGATTGTATGACTTGACTCTCTATGGATCCATCGTTTGACTTTACAATATATGAATTAGAAGTATGCTCATCCTTGATTAATACCACTCCTATGAGCTCCATTATAATCATTAGTCATAGCAGGGTATGATAACATAAATGCCTCAAGTGAGATCCATAAATACCATATATTAAGAGACTTAAGGATGTCATACAATTAAGCTTTGAGTTTTATTTCAAAAACTTGTAAAAACTCTAGAATATTGGTTGAGTGAAGAATTTGAGACATAGTGCATGACTTGATTGTTCTATCTTTCAATTACTCAAGACTCACATAAAAGTTGAAAAGCTCCATAGTTAATGATAATATGGGTAAGTTTAAAAGTTAGAGCAGTTTTGTCTAATTCAAGGGAGAATTTCAGTTTGAAGGCATGTGTACTTTTGAGAAGTGAAAGCATTATAGCAACTCCTGATCCAAGTTTAGTAATTAGGCTTTGCTAAGGGACTAGCAAAGGGTAAGCTTGGGGGAACTTGTTGACGGTCCTTAAACGTCTATTTTATACCATCAACTATTGCTTAATATAACATGATATCAACCATAAAGCATAGTTGTAGGGTTTGATTCTAACGAGTTCCACGAGTTGTGTTGTTCTCGATTGTTTTGCAGGTATATTCAATTTTACATAAAATAAAAGTATCTTAAATAGGGAATTGGACTGCACCATTGCGACGGGCTCGTCGAGACGATCGAAATGGACATATCATTTGCTATATTTGGAGTCCGGAGTGAAAAGATATTAATTTTACAAATAAAGGAAAATTACCACTAATGGGCCCCGCGCCCAAGCAAGGCCCATGACGTAAGAAGAGGCTTAAATGGCAAGATAGAGGCCCAAGAGAGGCGCCCCAAGCTGCTTCCTTGAGTGGGCTCACATGAGGGATGATTGGAAGGCCCAAGTTAAATGTATAATATCCCAACAGAGCAAACGGTGAAAGAATTAGTCCCACATCGCCTGTTCAGAAGAGGTGGGGGCTTTTCTATGCTATAAATAAAGAAGTAGACCCCCTCCCTAAGGGCACCACATCATTATGGAGATGTAGAGGCGTCCCTCAAATGGATGACCTCTCATCTCTAGAGAATTAGGGCTAGACTTTCTAATGTAGTTCTAGTAGAGAGTTACGGAGAGCGGCACTACGCTCGGGTTCTGGAGGAGTCTTCGGAGAAGTCTTCAGAGTTCTGGTATTTCTTTGTATTTATTCTTGTAAGACTTATGCTTTAATATATTTTGTCTTCTCTATTTACTTTTATGCATTACATTTGATTGGTTAGTATAGTTGTTATACTTTAACATAGGATCTTCGCCTGTATTAGGTGCTCTAGTTATTACGTGTGATTAGAGTAGTATTCTTTAGTGTAGACGTGGTGTCTAAGCGAGGGTTTACCTGAGATTGCGCCCTTCTCTTACGGTTAGTTGTGGTAGCCTCTAGAGGTGACAGCTCTTTAGGTCTTCGTATTCCACCACGTCGGAGTTGGTGTTTCGTAGAGCTTTTGGCAGCCTTCCCCGACTACTTTCTTCCCAGTCTTATTCGAGAGTTGGAAAGGTACTGCTGCTCCAAAGTGCTATTGTGTGATTGCTTTATTTACCATGAATTAGTTATATAGAACCAAAGTAATAGAGAAATATTCAGGAACCTTAAACTCTTCCGTTGTCCTCTCACTTTAGCTATCTATTTATTTATCATAGAATTCTCCTGTGTGTGTCATATATACATAATTCCTATCATCTATCATTTACCCCCTACTTTAGTATAGCTGGTATATTAGTTAGTAGATACATGATGGTGAACTATCAATATCTTTAACCTATATTTCCCAGTGGTAAAATATAAATAACGATTCCTGGAATACTACCGGTAAAATACTACAATGGTTTTCTGTGCGCTTGTGGAATCCTTCATATATAATTTAATTGTGCATAAGAAATACCAACAAGCATTTTTGGCGCCGTTGCCGGGGATAGGAATTTACCTTTATTTCTAGTAGCGACGTTAGAAATGTCAACACCCATCAATGTCGGTTTGATCCGATGGCTCACGATCAACGTCTAGGGCTATAAAAGGAGAGGCACCCCCCTAGGGGAGGAGAGCCCATTCATTCATTCTCATTCAGAGGTCCGATCATCAGCCAGAAACCCTAATCAGAGCTCCTTAGCTAGGGCCTAGATTGCTAGATTAGAACTAGAGGGAGGCAAGCGCAGGCTTTGATTCCGGAGCCATCAAGAGCTTGGATTTGGTATAGTTCTTACCTTCTCTCGCCTTTGTTCTCTTTTATTGTATAGTTATATGATTGCCACAATTGAATTGATGAATTCTTATTTACTTATATTCATAGATATTATGTTCTTTGTCTATTGTGGTTACATGCTTAGTATAGCTAGATTAACATTATGTTTATCCATAGGTTCGTACAGCACTCATCTAATTGATCGTTGGGTGAGTGATAAACATTGTGTAAGCGTGGTGCTTATACGTTGTTTATCTGCGAATGCACCCTATAGGCCGGGTTTGGTAAATCACGGGTATGACATTCCTGTTGAGTCCTATGTAATCCGAACCCCGTTTATAGGCACAGTAGGGCTTGTATACGACGGAAGGGCGAGCTATGTTCTCAACCCTCCTTAGTATGTCCGCTATAAATAAATGTAATGCAAACCTTAGCCATGATTACTAGGTGTATTGCACTAACCATAATATACTTTGACATGTAGCTAGGAATAACCTAGAAATATCTCTTAATGTTCTACTAGCAACCCTAATAATATAGCTAGGAGTCTCTATCTGTTTATGCTGATGATTATATATTTATCTTATCATTTATCTTGTGACTTACCCCTACATTGAGTGGCGAGGACATGGTTATGCCTATTCGTTACACTCTAGGTCAACACAATACCTTTACATAGCCATGTAGACCTTCCTTTGGGAAAATATAAATGACAACCCGTAATACTCCGGGTAAAATGCTATAATGGTATTTGATCTGTGCGCTTGCGGATACATTTCTATATTCTAGATGGTGGCATGATTTAATACCACACCTCTTGGTGTTATGCTGGGGATGACAACTTGGCATTCTAGTGGTGGTGCGCTACTCTAGCAATTTTGGCGCCGCTATTAGAGATAACATTAAGAGGTGTCAACAGTTATTATAATTATTGCCTTGAAAGTTACCTTGGTAGTTGGGCCTTTGCTGGTTCCAGCCTTGATTCTGAGGACAATAATTGTTGTTGTTATTGTTGATGAAGTTCATGTCCTCACGGGTCTCAGGACAGTTGTTGCCTGACTGTCCCATATTGTCACACACTTCACAAGTCATGCATGCATCATTAATGCATATGACATCTTGCCTCTAGCTCGTCTTGTCTTCCAGCTTTTTTATGAGCAGATCTATCTTGACAGACAGCATGTCTACGTCCTTGAGCTGGTGCATTCCTCCACTCCTCTTGTGGGTCGTCTGGCTCTCATCATTCCAATCTTGATTGGAGGCCATCTTCTCTATAAGAGCAGTAGCTTGTGGTATGGTCAGTGATATAAATGCATCTCCAGCAGCAGCATCAACATTATTGCGGGTGCCGTTGATGAGCCCATGATAAAAAGTTTGCATCAGGAGCCAATTCTCTATCCTATGATGAGGACATTTAGATATGTAATCTTGAAATCGTTCCCGGGCCTCCGGGATTGACTCATCATGTTGTTCTTTGAAACTTCGAGATCTTCCCCCTAGGGCACTCGTCTTACCCATAGGAAAGAATCTTGCTAGAAACGCTGTAGAGCACTTGTCCCAAGTAGTATGATTGTCTTTATTGGCGTAGAACCATTGCTTTGCCTTTCCCAACAGTGAGAATGGGAACAGACGTAGCAGTACGGTATCCTTAGGTACATCCTTCAGCTTGAAAGTGCTACAAATCTCCAGGAAATGTTGGAGATGAGCACTTGTATCTTCATGTGCTTTCCCATAGAACAGGTTGGCTTGCACCATGGTGATAAGAGCTGGCTTGAGCTCAAATCCATTCTCCCCAACTTCAAAGTTAGGTCCAGTGTGGATGTTATTGGTGTTCGGAACAGAGAACTCACGCAATGACTTATCAGCCATTTCTTCGAAAGCTGGTGCTAAGTTGCCCTCTTGTTGCTCTTCTTCTTCTTCTTCTTCTTCTTCTTCTTCTTCTTCTCTTGTAGGAGCTTGCTCCTCCAAAGAACGAACCTCAGCAGTGGGTGTCTTTGATGGAGATTCAAAGATGTCCCTCACTTGCTGGAATTTCTTTCTTCGAAAGAGTTTCTCTTGATTTTCAACGTAGTTATCTGGCAGATCAAAACCACTCATTCATTACCCTACATAAGATTTCACAAAGATAGAAAACACAAGGGTAAGCCTGCATTGAGTAAGGGTCTATGGTTTCCTCTATCTCATTAGTTTGTTAGGTCTATTGCTATCCTTTTGAATTGCCAATTGCCTTCCCCGGCAACGGCGCCAAAAATGCTTGTTGACACCTCTTAATGTTATCTCAAATAATGGCGCCAAAAATGCTAGAGTAGCGCACCGCTACTAGAATGCCAAGTTGTCATCCCCAGCATAACACCAAGAGGTGTGGTATTAAATCATGCCACCATCTAGAATATAGAAATGTATCCGCAAGCGCATAGATCAAATACCATTGTAGCATTTTACCCAGAGTATTACGGGTTGTCATTTATATTTTCCCAAAGGAAGGTCTACATGGCTGTGTAAAGGTAGTGTGTTGACCTAGAGTGTAACGAATAGGCATAACTATGTCCTCACTACTCAATGCAGGGGTAAGTCACAAAATAAATGATAAGATAAGTGTATAATCATCAGCATAAACAGATAGAGACTCCTAGCTATATCATTAGGGTTGCTAGTAGAACATCAAGAGATATTCCTAGGTTATTCCTAGCTACATGTCAAAGTATATTATGGTTAGTGCAATACACCTAGTAATCATGCCTAAAGTTAGCATTACATTTATTCTTTGTGGACATACTAAGGAGGTTTGAGAACATAGCTCGCCCTTCCGTCGTATACAAGTCCTACTGTACCTATAAACGGGGTTCGGATTACATAGGACTCAACAGGAATGTCACATCCGCGATCTATCAAACCCGGCCTATAGGGTGCATTCGCAGATAAACAACGTATAAGCACCATGCTTATATAATGTTTATCACTCACCCAACGATCAATTAGATGAGTGTTATACGAACCTATGGATAAACATAATGTTAATCTAGCTACACTAAGCATGTAACCACAATAGACAAAGAACATAATAACTATGAATATAAGTAAATAAGAATTCATCAATTCAATTGTAGCAATCATATAACTATACAATGAAAAGAAGAGAACAAAGGCGAGATGAGGTAAGAACTATACCAAATCCAAGCTCTTGATGGCTCAAAAATCAAGCCTACGCTTGCCTCCCTCTAGTTCTAATCTAGCTATCTAGGCCCTAGCTAAGGAGCTCTGATTAGGGTTTCTGGCTGATGATCGGACTTCCGAATGAGAATGAATGAATGGGGGGCCTCTCTCCAGGGGGGTGCCTCTCCTTTTATAGCCCTGGGCGTTGATCGTGAACCATCGGATCAAACCGACATTGACGGGCGGCTAGGATTGATCCTCAAAAAGCGGTGGAGCGAACCGGGTGAACCGGGACCCGACCGGGGCCGGGGCCGACCGCCGGCCGTGCAGGGGTGGGACCGCCGGTCCCACTTGGTGGCCTCCGGGCCCCCGGCTCGGCGTGGTGCCTTCTCATCTCTTCTCGAACCTTCCCCTGTAGCCGTGGAGTCCGTTTTCTATTTTCTTATTCCGATAAGCTTGTATGTTTGCGCCTTTTCCGGTTTACGCCTGTATAAATAGTGAAACACCAAAACTCGTGGAATTCGGTCAGTGTAAACCCTATGTCTACTTCGGTGATCACATTTGCATCCTTTTCATGGCTAGTTGACGGTTGAATTAATACAATAGTGACCGTCAACACCTCCCCTGTGCAATGGCTAGCCGCCTTGATCACCTGGACGAGGCATCAGATGCTCCGGTGCGACACACGCTCTGACGCACCTATGCGCGTTAGCTCACTCTCTCTGCCGATAGAAGCACCAGACGCTCCAACGCCACGCATCGGACACAGAAACTGGTCGTTGGATGCTATGTAGAGAGGTTCTAGATTTTGGACAAATGCATTGGACGCATCTGACGCCCATGCATTGGAGGCGCTGTGTGTCCGCTACACTCACTACCCTCGAGCGTGCTTTTCCTTTGCCTAGGATCGGACGCGCCGACGTGGACCCGTCGGACGCTCCGATGTAGCTTCCCCAAACACCACTAGAGGGAACAGGAGCAGCGGACGCTCCAACGCCACTGAAGCTAGCGTCTGATGCCTACACATAACATAACTCCATGGAAACACTTAACCCTTGCTTCTAAATTGCTAACCACTAAGTGTCTATCACTTGTGCACGTGTGTTGGTATTTTTTAAAGCACTTTTCAATGGTTAAGTAAGCTCTCACTAGGATATTCTAACAAAAATATATTTTTCTTAAATAGTAAGAACTAAGAACACTAGTTGAATTGTAGATCTTAGTAAACACAATATACATTTATTATGTTAAAAAATGGGTATTCCAAGGAATACATAAGAATACTCCTAGGGTTGCCCCTAGTGGCAAGACAATGTTGAGTGATGTTCTTTGAAACCCTTTTTCAACAAGTTATGTTGTTGATAGTCATTTTTGTTATTTTAGTTTATATACCGTTTTCTACTAGTTGTGTTGTTGATAGTCATTTTTGTAGCTTATCTGTTGTTGACCATTTGTGTTGTTAGCGGTTTAAGTTGTTTTTAGAGTTAATTTCACTAGGGTCCTCAAACTAGTCTAGAATTCTCATCTAGGTTTCGATACTCTCAAATTGTACATTTAGGTCTCTAAACTTATTCTAAGTTCTCATGGAGGTCCCAATACTTTTAAATTACACATTTAACTCACTAAAGTTGTCTCAACTTCTCATCCAGGTCCTAAATTATGCATTTAAGTCTCTAAACTTGTTCTAAGTTCTCATTCCAGATCTAATACTTTAAAAATACATGTCCAACTATAAAAATTGATTACTATATAGTCTCAATCTATGTTTCTTGTGCTAACCAAGCTTCCTAGGACTTGCTTCACTGCCCTTGCCATGCTTAGTCTACTACATGTCCAAGCTGATCCTTCACTGCTATGTCCCTTGATTTCCACTTGGCTTGCTCCTACTTTATCTCAATGTAGTGCCAGCCCTGCCTTAACATTCAACCACACCATCACCATCACCACACTCCTTCTCGCCATCACCATACTCCTCACTTCCTCATCGAGCAGGAGCTCATGCTCATTCTCAGCATATCTTAGCACTTAGTTCCTCACACCTAACGTTCCTCATCTCCCTCAACAATGATAGGGCCGTTGCTGTAGTGCAATAGGACGAGTGGGGCACACAACACGATGATAGACGGTATGACATGGTCTAACATGGTAACCTAGGTGCAACATCGCACCACCGATGTAACATAAGCAGATGCGAAGTAGGAGGTCGATCATGGTGCAACGCTACATGGCTACTTGTGTAAGGCAGGCATGTTTGGGATGTGCAGTTTGACAAAGGTGAGGGCGATGGTGTGGGAGTGAATGAACTATAATGGTTCAACAATACAACTTTAAGGATCTGAACATGCAATTTAAAAATACCGGAGTCTAGATAAGAAGTTAAGATTAGTTTAGAAAGCTAAATGTACAATTTGAAAATATCGAAATCTGGATGAGTACTCAGGACAAGTTCGAGGACCGCAACTGAAATTTACTCTTTTTCTTAATATAATCGACAACTCTTGTTTGATTTGATTTAAAAAACAAACATCTTGCAATCAGCATACTCAAGCGTTTATATAAAAAAACGCCATGTGCACAATAATAAGAGGGTAAAGGAAAGTGTCGTTTTACATTTGTATCGCAAAATTTGGATTGAAAGGAATGGAAGAAATTTGTCCACAAGCATATCCGTTGGCCGCCCAAGCATGTACGTAATCCGGACCATCCATCCCCTATCGGCTGCCGCACCACCCAAAGTCCCAAACCTGTTCCAAGCACCGGATAGGACTTCTTTCTTCCCACTCGGCCACTCCGCAAGTCCACAGTCGATCTCTAACGTCACATTCACGCCTCTCCGTCTCGTCTCTCAGGCGAGAGAACGACGGCGGCGGCCGCCAGCCGTCCTCGCCTTCCCAGGCGCGCCGTGCACCCGCGGCTCCCTGCCCGCACCGGCGGCCGGCGGCCAGGCCGCGCCCGGCCCCCAGGCGAAGACGCCGCCGAGTGAAGCCGCGGCAGCACCGTCCCGCAAGAACTGAGGTGAGCCATTTAATTTAGTTGCCCTGATATTGTTTTCCGATGAATGCAGCCGATTTTCTTTTTCAATCATTCATTATCGACAAACAAGCCGGCTACAATTTCACCAAAGCCAAGGATGAAGGCTGCAAATTTACCAAAGATGGGAATAGCGAAGAAGTTGCTTCCAAGGAAGCTGAAGACGAACTCACATACTGTGGTTTGAAGAACTCGACTGGAATTTGTTGATGATGAGTTTCCCAAAAATCATGTTGAAAATTTTAAACTATCATGCTGAAATTTTGCAACAGTCATACAGATTTTTTCAACACTCATGGTGAAATTTCCAACCGCATTAATTTCATTCCATAACCAAAAGATTAGATAGCCATTAAAAGGCACACAGTGCTGCCATGGCTTGGGCTGGGTACGCCTTCGCCTGGGGCCGGCATTGGCTGCTAGCACGAGTAGGGAGCCAAGGGGGCTCGGGCTGGATGCGGGGCGCAGGGGCCGGTGGCGCACCTGTGAAGGAGTGGCCCGGGGGCGGCAGCCGCCGGCGTCGTGTTGTCGTCTGGGAGAGACGAGACGGAGAGTTACCGTCTGGGTTGGTACTAGTGTGGAGATCGCTGGATTAATCTTTGTTTTGCTCTACTGCGCAGGACTGCTTGGTTGGAACCCATGCCCCAATGGCTTCCCTGAGGATTAAAAGCCCAGCTGGTCCTCCGGAACTCAGAAGGCGCAATCTTGCTAGCCCAGTCCATGTGGGGCTGGATGTGGCTGGGTTTAGTTCCTGGATGTTGCCAATGGGTGACAACAGGTGTGTAGGCAGCGCAGTCATCACAAGCCATGGTGTTGGATATGTTGGTGCTGGGAGGAAGAGCTATCCAAGGGCATGCTTGAAGAATGGTGTTGTCTGCTCTTTCGACGATAGTGGTGTCAGGGTGTCTACGATGTGTTCATCTCTTCCATCTGGAATTGTAAGTTTCGGCAGCAAAATGTCATTAGTTAATTCTGGCTTTGCACAGAAGAAGAAAGGGGGTAAAATGTGGCGGAGATTACAGGGCGGTAAGAAATTGGTAAGGCATAGAGCTCCGAAGCATGGCCTGGGAAAGGACAGGCATGGTCACAAATCTGCACTTAAGGATGATGATATTGATGCTGTTTTGTCCGGGATAAGCCAGGAGTCCAGCATTGAAGAGTGCAATTCTGCTCTGATCCGTCTTGAGAAGCACAGTGATGAGAAGGCTCTTAACTTCTTTGATTGGATGAAGGTTAATGGGAAGCTAAAGGGGAATGCTCATGCATATCACCTAGCTCTTCAAGCCATTGCCTGGAAGGAGGACTGGAAGATGGCTGAGCTGTTGCTTCGTGAAATGGTTGCTGATTCGGGTTGCGCATTGGATGCTCGAGCATTTAATGGACTGATATATGTTTGTGCTAAAAGGAGGCTTGATGCTTGGGCAACAAAGTGGTTTCACATGATGCTTGAGAGAGAAGTGCAGCCGAACATATCTACAGTTGGTATGCTTATGGGCCTTTACCAGAAGACTGGGAAACTATCCGAAGCTGAATTCACTTTTGAGAAAATGAGGAATTGCAATATCAAGTGTGTTAATGCTTACTCCGCCATGATTACTTTGTATACACGTCTAGGCCTTTATGCCAAGTCTGAGGATACTATTAATGTAATGAATAATGATGGATTAGTTCCAAACATGGAAAATTGGTTGGTGCGGTTGAATGTGTACTGCCAACAGGGTAAAATGGTGGAGGCCGAATTGGTCTTGCAGTCCATGGTTGATGAGGGATTCACCCTGAATGTTGTAGCATACAATACTTTAATTACAGGATATGGAAAAAGTTCTGATATGCAGAAGGCAAACCAAGTGTTTGATAGCCTTGGTAGTACAGGTCTAGCTCCTGATGAAACCACCTACAGATCAATGGTAGAAGGTTTTGGTAGAGCAAACTTATGTGAAGAGGCAATTTTGTACTACAGGAAGCTCAAAGCTGCTGGCTTCCGACCAAATGCATCCAACTTTTACACTATGATCAACCTATTAGCAAGACATGATGACAATGAAACTGCAGCTGAAATTCTGGAGGACATGAGGGCAGCTGGTTGTCAGTGTTCATCAATTATTACTTTTCTTGTTCGAGCTTACGGAGCAGTAGGAAGAATGCATAAGGTTCTTCCGATTCTACAAGCTTGTTTCAACAAGAAGATTTTGTTTGATGCTACCTCATGCTCTATTTTAGTAACATCATTTGTTCAAAATTCTTTACTGGAAGAAGCTTTATACATTCTGCGTGAAAAGAAGTGGAAAGATTCTTCTTTTGAAGACAACTTATATCATATATTGATATGTTCTTGCAAAGAGGGTGGCAGATACGATGATGCTGTTAGTATATACAACCAGATGCCTAAGTCTGAAACACATCCAAATCCCCGTATTTCCTGCACTATGATTGATGTTTTCAGCATGATGGAGAGGTTTGCCGATGCTGAAACTATTTACCTTGAACTGAAGGCTTCAGCTTCTGTACTTGATATGATTGCTTACAGTGTAATTGTGAGGATGTACATTAAAGCACAGCGATTAGAGGATGCTTGTTCAATTCTGGCAGAAATGGAGAAACAAAAAGAAATAATTCCTGATAAATACCTTTTTCTTGACATGCTTCGGACTTACCAAAAATGTGGTCTGCTCGAGAAGTTGGCTGATACGTATTACTGGATACGTAAGAGTCAAGTTGAATGTGATGAAGCCATGTATAACTGCATTATTAATTGCTGTGGACCAGCCATACCTGTTGATGAGCTGTCCAGAATATTTGATGAAATGATTCAACAGGGACACTTAGCAAACACTATTACCCTCAATGTATTGCTAGATATATATGGAAAAGCTGGGCTTTTTAACAGGGCTGAAAAGGTCTTTATCATGGCTCGCAAAGCAAGGCCTGGCAGATATCATATCATACAATACCATTATTGCTGCATATGCAAAAGGCGGCAATTTTCTTAGTATGAATTATTTTGTTCAAATGATGCAGGATGCAGGGTTTCCTGTTTCTCCTGAGGCGTACAATTGCATGCTGGATGCTTATGGAAAGGCAGGGCGATTGGAAGAGTTTGCTTCTGTTTTACAGAAAATGAAGAGAGCAAAAAATGCAAGTTTGATCACTACACTTACAATATAATGATCAATATTTATGGGAGAAGAGGTTGGATAGAAGATGTTTGAATGTTCTTGCAGAGCTAAAGGACCGAGGTGTAGAGCCAGATTTGTATAGTTACAATACCTTGATAAAAGCATATGGAATAGCAAGAATGCCTGAAGATGCTGTCAAGCTGATGCAAGAGATGAGGATTAAAGGCATCAGCCCTGATCGGGTGACATATGCTAACCTCATTACTGCCCTACAAAGGAATGAAAATTTCCTAGAAGCTGTTAAATGGTCTCTCTGGATGAAGCAAACAGGAGTTGTAGGGTGTGGAGCTCGAGCCTAATCTACCTGAGCTTCTGAAGCATTGGGCTTTGTTTGAAATTATCCAATTTGGATTGTTGTCTTTATGTTGCAATTGAATACATACTTTCTAATGTACAGAAGAGTGTAGCTGATTGTTCCGCAAGTGATACAGACATTCAGAAACTTGGACGTTCTCATACAGATACAGGATGAAATTCAGTCATGCAGATAGGAAGTTTTTATCATACCTATCATGCTGTTGTAAATTTACAGTAACAGTGGTTTTATCATCTATGCCTATGCGGGATCGAAGTCTAACAGTTTGGAACTCACTTGTTCTCAGTTTTTCATTTGGTGAGTAATGCTGTCATTCCCTCGTCTCCTCTCGAAAACTCTTAGCCTCAATTTCTTTTTCACTTATTTGGATGATTGTTTGAATCCTCTATACTTATTATGAACGGTTTGCTACATGCAGCCGTGTACATTCTTGAATACCCTATAAATACATTTGAGCTGCCTGCGACAGTGTAGCTTGTCTAGTCATAAGTGTTTGAGAGGATGATTATATTGTGATCTTTATGGTGCATGTAGTGACAGATATCCGATCTTCATTTTGCTGGTTGAATAAGAAAAAGATCTCTGGCATTAGTGGTCTGTGGTGATGAGTCATGCTTGCACATTTCTCTGGTAAAAAAAAAAAAAAGCGAGGAAATGTTGTGGAGTGATTCATGTGATTTTTTCATGATTAAATTGGAATGTTGGATATTTTTTCATGCCATTTTGGTTTCTTTTGTAACAAATCTGTAAAATTTGTTGCTAGAACCAGTTTGCTAGAACCAGTTTACCTTCTTATTGAAGATGCAACATTTATATTAAGGGCCTTTATATTTTGGAACTGCTTCTATACTTTTTTTTTGAATTTTTAGATTATCTTATCATCTTTATGCGGATGAAGTGTAGGGGAAGCATATTTTCTTTGGATATTGACAAACATAAAAGGTTCACCTACACTGTGTTGCAAACTGAAAGTCCAATATTTATTAGAAAATGCTTTGTCCGAAGGGAGACAAATATGCTGGAAGAAAAGTGAAAGCCAAAGAAATCTAGATAGATGTAGACAGTACAAATTCTATTTAAAAATATAATAATATATCTATTGGTACTTGTAACAGCGCAACAGAGAGGGTGGTTGGGCTGGCAGCGGCGATAGCGAGGGCCAGCAGTGGTGCGGTGGCTGAGGTGGTGTGGGGGCGGCAACAGCTAGGGTTTGGGTGGTGGCGTGCGGCGCGGCACACGGAGAGGAGGGGGTGGCGACACTGAGATATGAGAAAGAGCTTTCGCTCGTTTATTTTTTGGTTGTAGTTATAAGCCCTTATTATTTATAGTCTCAATTAGACTTAGTTCACAAGCAAAGTGGAAAGATCCTTATCGAACACGGCAATCTCTAACTTTCTATCTACCAAACTATTCTAAAAAATGACTAAACTGACAATGACATGGAAGGAAACCGTCGATGCATCGTGGCGGCTGTGGCGGCCCCTCCCCTTGGGGTGCACATCCCTAGGCAGGCCGTGGGCCCCACCTAGGGTGGTGGGCCCCCCGCCTTGGGCCTCCTCCAGGCCGTTCTTGTCATTGGCGGTCACTTCTCGTATTGGTGACAATGCTATATTTAGAGTTGTTTGATTCTTTGTTATCCTATTTTCCATTGTGTTATATTTCTTTTGCCACATGTTTTATTTATTAAAATTTTGTTTTGTGCTATATTAGACAAGGAGACCAAAAGGATCCAACAAACTTCAAGTGCATGTAAAACACGCAGCGGGGAGGGTGGATTGGGCTAGTGGATTGGAGGAGGGAGGAGGAGGGGGGCGCCCTAGGGCTTGATGCCCTAGGGAAGTAGGGAGGGGCGGCGGCTAGGCAGGCAGGGGGGGCACAGAGGCAGGGGGGGGTAGTGCGTGAGAGGAGGGAGAGGAGGCGCGGAAGTTGGAATAAAGGGACTTGCCCAATTATTTCTCGATCCAATCTATTACAATCCCCTATTATTTATACCTCAAGAACTCTAATGGGAAAGTCCTTGCCGAACATGGACCTTTCCATTTTCTCTAATCTAAATTCCATAAATAATAATTAATAAAAGTTAATTCAGGAATTGAAGAGCAGGCATCGAGGTGGGGCCCGCGGCCCCATCGCACGACTAGGAGGGCGGCGGCGCCCGCCCAATCGCCCCTAGCGGTGGCGGCGCTTGCCGCCCTAGGTCGGGCCGTGGGGGCCCCACCCGTTGCTTGCCATCCTCATTTGCCCGCTGCAAGCCTATCATGCTCGTCAATTGTCATTGTCTTTGATGAGGACATCCTAGCTATGCACGCTCCATCCGAGGGGACCTTTCATATTGTCTTCCTTTAGAAACTCCATTTCGTTTTCATACCCATCTGGGAGGGTTGTTCCTAGTATAAATATTCCCTGCCTCTAAGCTATTAAGCTATTAGGACCTTTTTGGATCATTTGAAAAACTACATGATATTGCAGTTGCGCTGTTAAGTGCCTTACTCAACATTTGTTCTTCCTTGTTCTTCTTGGACTTGTGAAGTGAATCCTTCGGGTTCCCCTAATTCGTGCTCTACGGTTTCTAGTAATGCGGCTGCATCGTCTTGGTGGATTAGTTTCGAATCGTGGTTTTGCGGTCGTTCGGAGATCGAGTCAAAGTCTTCGCGGTTTCGGTGCCTCTCTCCCCGTCGCTTGGTCGCATCCAACCTTTGTTAGGCACAAAGCTAGTTATCCTGCTGTTCACAGCAAGTTCTCTTGTGATTATCGACCTACTATCATGAAGATCGGGCCATCCTTGTACCGAATCAAATCAGTACCTATCAGTCTTCATTTGACGTGTGACAGTACATGGAAGATCTAAAAGACGAAACCAACCTCTATGATCCTATGCTCCATCATGTAAAGATTGTTTTTAGTTACTTAGCTGAATTTACATTGTTTTGTGACTAGGTATTAGGTTTCAAGCAAGGTTGCTCAGACATAATGCAATCAACTAATCATCTGATCATCACAGAGTTAAGCGTGAACTAATAATTTCAATAAATACTAGAAACAACAAATACTCCAAACATCAAAATGTAGAACAAATAAATATATTGTACATGTTTCATATTTTTTTTTTTTATTCTAAAAATAAATTTGTTATGGAATTTTGAGATTAACTAAAAAAAAATTCAAACTTGAAGATTATACATGTATAGATAAAACATCCTTTGGAGCCAGCTAGGAGACAATTTTTTTTTTATGTTTCAATAGTTTGAAGGACAAACATTTCTGATTTTTAATGCCCAAAATTAAATCAGAGCTCCAACGACCCTTAGATGGCCCCAAAAAAATGTTTACCTCCTATTAGATATAGGGAAAGGACCGATAGGATATGAGTTGGTTTTGTATAATAGGATTAGTTTTTATGTCTATTTATATTGTTTGACATCCATGATATATTACTATATAATACATGAAGAGCCGATTAGATGATTCAGTGCAACATAGACAATTTGTAGTATATTTGTATTTGTATTCTCATTTCGAAGCAGATCAAATTAATGTTATAAAGGTTGGCCTATACCTACCACTAATGTAAGTGAAAAGAGGGCAATAATATATTTTTTTTATCGAAGGTAAGTTAGGTCAGTTCTGCTCGCTCCCACAGCGCACCCCCCCTCATTATTCGTCAATGATTTGAATTGAAGATTATACTCCCACTGTTCCTGAGAGAATGAATTTCTAGAATCTTTGGCAATCAAACATTTTAAGTTTAATTAACTTTGTAGAAAAAATGACAACATCTATAAAAAATTGAGCATATTATGAAAATATATTCTATGAAAAATCTAATGATACTAATTTTATACCATAAATCTTAATAGTCTTTTCTTAAAATTTGGTCAAAGTTTTTAAAAATTAACTTAAGATAACTCTAGATATCTATTTGTTTAGGGATGGAGGGAGTATATAGATGCAATTATTAGAGAATAACCCCGTAAAAAGTATTGGAGAATAAAATAAGATAGACATTGGTTATGGCAGATTCTGCTTTGTTTTTGCAGTGGTAAAGACTTTCTGGCCTTCAACATTAATGTTAGTTATTTGTTATGCCTCGTGTTTCCTTTTTTTTTTTTTTACAATAAGTTTCCCCAATTTTTATTGGGGCGAAAGTGAAAAGTGGGCTTGAGAATATTAATAGCTGCTAACGGAATGGATGGCGCAGGAGCAAGCAGCACAGATCAGAATAGATGCAGCTCATGATTAACTATATAGACTAACGGAAATAGCTATAGGAGTGAATATTGAGAGAATATGAATGAGACTGGAGAGAATTCGTAGTCAGCTCTTTTTCAAGCGACGGATAGTCGAAGAACCGACAGAAATTGGCAAAGTTGTCTATATATACCTACAATAATAAAAGTTGAACATTCTTTCATTCCCTCTTGACCCCTCTTGTGACGTGTTGCTCTCCTTCCTATTCGTCCATCGAACGCACACTGCCACACCTCTTATTCTTTTTTTATATATCATCTCTCACTGTCCTCTTTGTCACTTTGGTTGGCAGATAGCAAACATAGCTTCACTTCATGTTAGGAGTGCATAGAGTGCGAGGTCCAGCAAAGATAGAATGTATCCTCTCTAACACTATGCCAATTACTACACCAATACCGTGGCTCTTGAGCCTGAACCCATGCATACACATTGTGAGCCAGCACGTGCGTGGATATGTCTCGCGTTCACCTTTCTTAACCTTAAAACGGATGTAAGCGTATAGGCGGATCCATGTAAACCGTGAAATAAGCTGTTGTTCGTTCTATTCTCACATCTTCAGCAGTATGGAAGCGCACTCCGTTTTCTAAGAGGTATGGAAATAGGGCTGCACTCAAGAGTCAAGTTTTTTACCTGGCTTGTCTTGGTTGATAGATTGAACACCTAAACAATGGTGAGATGATGACATATTTCATTCATGATGATGCCCTTTGTGTGATGTGTGACACTGAAGAGGAGGAGGACATTAAGCATCTTTTCTTTACTTGCCCCTTCACGATAATGTTGGGCCAAGATCAATGCATTGAGATGCAAGTCTCAATCTGCACGACAGACTCATAAGAGCCAGAGAAACTCAGGCCCTTGCTTTATTCACATAAGCTTCCCTAATTGCTGCATGGGAGATTTGGAAGATGCAAAATGATTAGATCGTCCAATAAAATGACACGTGTCATGAACAATGGCTTTATAATTTCAAAAATCCTTGTTTTACTTAGTCGGTTAGGTTGAAGGCGGACCTTCACACTAGTAAAATGGAGAACAATACTGGCATTTCCAGAGGGGTTTGTACCGATCGGTCGGCCTTTTGCTTTTAGCTAGACACTTCCAATTAATTCTTGTTTTTAGTATTTCTGTTTTTCCTATACATAAAAAGTTTGAGCACTATGAAGTATCTCCCATAAAGTCTTTCTGTCAAATAAAAAAACAAGCCATTGTACATCTAGTTGCAATATGTGAACATATTTTTACTACTACATCAATTCCAAATTATAAGATATTTTGGCTTTTGTAGATATATATTTTTTACTATGTACCTAGACATAGTGTATATCTATGTTACTATGTATATAGCAAATGTAACATAACTAGAAAAGCGAAATCACCTTATAATTTGGAACGACGGGAGTAATATAGTAAGTGTTTCTAGAAAAGGGATAAAAGGTTGGTGGTCCAGCGAATGCACCAGATTCGGGTCAATAGTCTGTTCTCATTCAAGAAATTTTGCATATGTTCTAGCAGTGGGCGTATCAAGCTCTTGAGGTGGGCATATCAAGCTGTTGAGAACTGTAACCTTATCCCTAATAAGAATTAGGAGATGAGAGTTAATTGACTTCTTTTTTCTTTGTTAGAAGAATTGCATGCCATTTCGTCAAGAAGACCGAAAAAGGGTATGCAATACATGTTACCGGCCGGCCGTTTGACTGCACCACAACATAGTACTACACTCTATAAGGTACACCTTTCCTTCAAATTCTATTTCATTTTTCTTTTGCAAAAAGGAGAGAGCTTTCATTAAAGATAAAACAGATTACAATCCTGAGCTACAAGTTGCTCAATACAGAAAGGAAAATGGGAATTCCAAATAGCACTATGCTGAAGCCTCCTACCTAATTGCGTCAAGGTGTGTGCAACCTGGTTTTGCTCTCTCCTAATGTGCTTGAAAATCACTTTTGGCAGATGGGTGGCTGCCTTTGTCGCTTCCTAGAGTATGAAAATAGACCTTGCACGCTGCAGCCCTAGATTGGACAAATACTTGATCACTGTACTGCAGTCTGACTCAAGCACAACTGGACCTTGGATGTATTCCGCCGCTAGACAGAGCCCCTCTTTGCAGGCTAATGTCTCAATCTCCTCTGCGTTCACCGCATTCTATTTCATTTTGGCTTGTCTTAAGACAAAATTTTTAAACTTTAACTATGTTTCATATATAGTAGTTATGCAGGAGGGGAGAATGTTATAACCTAGCTTGTTACAAGTCTGTAATTGTTTTAGAATTGCTCATATGTGATTGTAGTTCATTGGTTTAGTAGTACATGTTAAAAGTTAATATACATAGTAGTTATGTGGTTGATAAGTATAGGGCGAGCCCTAGCACCATCGACAATGGCTCCATGTCTACACCACCACCACTACACCGGAGGACGTCACCGGAGGACGTTGGGACAACTAGGGACTTTATGAACAATGGCTCCTATAGCCTGCGCCGATGGTACCACCACATCAAGGAGGCGAGCTCAGACGCCATCCACAATGGCTCCACATCTACATCGACAACACCAACGTACTGAAAAGACAAGTCCTCATATCATCACGGACGGCTCCACGTCTACACCAACGACACACGCCATTCGGCATAAGTGAAGCATACATCGCAAGTCAAGGTCACCGATAAGATAAATTAGAGCTTTTAAATAAAGTTTATAGAAAGGATAAACTATAAATAATATTTGATAGCTTTTTTCTCTCTCGTTGCAATGCACGGATATTTTTACTAGTATATATATAGTAGTTATGTGGTTGAGGAGCATAGTTGTATTATAGTTGGTACATTTATTGTAACCTTATAAGTTGTAGTTGGTGGATGCAGTACCACCTTGTAAGTTTAGATCGATAAAGATCTACTTGTAGATCTTATCTTTTACAATATGAAATCTTTAATTGATCTTTTGATATGAAATAGGGATGGAAGTATAAGAGAAAAAAAATGTTATACCTACGCGTGACAGTGAGAAGCTAGGTCGTTGACGGGATTTTTAGACGGAATGTTTACACGCATGACCGATGTCTCATCGTTATTACTAGTAATTCTTGCCAACCGTGGTCATAGTATTTGGTGACACATTTACAGTGCAGCAAGAAAACGTCGATACCGTACCAATAGGTTGGTGAGAAGCAATTAATTTCGTTACATAAGCAAGACCCTACTTTTGTCGCTTCATGAATAATACTCATACTAACATTGGCCAAATAAAATCTCCAGAGCTTTAGAAGCCTTAATTCTGCATGCCAGCAAGGTTTAATTTGTTACATTTGGTGATATATACTTCTCAGTCCCAAAATAAGTAATGTTATTCGTACTAGTTAAATTTTCTCAAATTTAACTTATTTATAAAAATATATTACTAGCAATATTTGTATCTCTAAATAACTTATCAAAAAATAGATTTGACGATATAATGATATAATTATATAGTATAAATAAATATTTAATAGTTTATTTATATATTTGATAAAAGTTAAAAGTGGTTGATTTCATGAGAAGCAAGATTTTAAATCTTTAGTTTTCTCCATCTCAAAACAGGCTATAGCCGGCTATATCGGGTTATAGTGGTAGCTAAGAGCTAATTTGTAAATGAAAAAATTTAGCTTAATTTTTCTCAAACAACAGCTATAGCCAGAAATAGCGGCAACTGTAGCTGGAGATTTAAAAACCTTGATGAGAAGCAATTAATTTTGTTGAATAAGTAAGCATGACCTCACTTTTGTGCTCCATAAATACTCACTACTGTCAAATCAAATTTCCATAAGCTTCAAGCTCATTCATAGATACGCCCAACGTTAGCGCGGCGCCGCTCCACACTCACGGCCCTCATGGAGACGGTGGACCACCATGCCGCGGCAGCCGGCAGCGGCAGCCATGTCCAAAAGCCGTCGCACGGCGGCGGAGCTGTCGTTGGAGCCGCCGCCGCCCCACAAGCCGCTGGTCGACGACGACGGGCGGCCGCTGCGCACGGGCACGCTGTGGACGGCCAGCGCGCACATCATCACGGCGGTGATCGGCTCCGGCGTGCTCTCGCTGGCGTGGGGCGTCGCGCAGCTGGGGTGGGCGGGCGGCCCCGCCGCGATGGTGCTGTTCGCCGCCGTGATCTACTACACGTCGACGCTGCTCGCCGAGTGCTACCGCTCCGGCGACCCCATGTTCGGCGCGCGCAACCGCACCTACATCGACGCCGTCCGCGCCACGCTGGGCGAGTCCCAGGAGCGGCTCTGCGGCGCCATCCAGCTCTCCAACCTCTTCGGCATCGGCATCGGCGTCTCCATCGCCGCCTCCGTCAGCATGCAGTAAGTGGTGGTGACCAGATTGCATTTATTCCGCCATTTCCATGGTCGTCGTCAGCAAGCTCGTCGTCGTGTTCGTGTTGGCAGGGCGATCAGGAGGGCCGGGTGCTTCCACTACCGCGGGCACGGCGACCCGTGCCACGCCTCCACCAGCCCGTACATCGCCGTCTTCGGCGTGATGCAGATGGTGTTCTCGCAGATCCCCGACCTGGACAAGGTCTGGTGGCTCTCCACCGTCGCCGCCATCATGTCCTTCTCCTACTCCACCATCGGCATCTGCCTTGGCATTGCCGAGATTGCAGGTACGTACGTTAATGCTCCTGCCTGACACGTCGAAACTGAACAAGAGACAAAATTGTTGTTACCTAGCTAGCTTTGTCATGAATGAGCACAATAATTATTGCAGCGCACGGAGGGCCAAGGGGGACCCTCGCCGGCGTCATCGGCGCCGGCGCCGGCGTGACGGCGATGCAGAAGGTGTGGCGCAGCCTGCAGGCGTTCGGGAACATCGCGTTCGCGTACGGCTTCTCCATCATCCTGCTCGAGATCCAGGACACCATCAGGTCGCCGCCGCCGTCGGAGGCGAGGGTGATGAAGAAGGCGACGGCGGTGAGCGTGGCGGTGACGACGGTGATCTACCTGCTGTGCGGCTGCGTCGGGTACGCGGCGTTCGGCGGCGCGGCGCCGGACAACCTGCTCACGGGCTTCGGCTTCTACGAGCCCTTCTGGCTGCTCGACGTCGCCAACGCCTTCGTGGTGGTGCACCTGGTGGGCACCTACCAGGTCATGTCGCAGCCGGTCTTCGCCTACGTCGAGCGCCGGGCCGCCGCCGCGTGGCCCGGCAGCGCGCTCGTGCGCGACAGGGAGGTCAGGCTGCCCGTGGCGGCGGCGGCGGCGGCGTTCACCGTGAACCCCGTCCGGCTCGCGTGGCGCACGGCGTACGTGTGCGTCACCACGGCCGTCGCCATGCTGCTGCCCTTCTTCGGCTCCGTCGTCGGGCTCATCGGCGCCGCCTCGTTCTGGCCGCTCACCGTCTACTTCCCCGTCGAGATGTACATCGCGCAGCGCCGGGTGCCAAGGGGGAGCACGCGGTGGCTGCTCTTGCAGGGGCTCAGCGCCGCCTGCCTCGTCGTGTCCGTTGCTGCCGCTGCTGGGTCCATCGCCGGCGTCGTGGAAGACCTCAAGGCGCACAACCCCTTCTGCTGGTCGTGCTAACTACCGAAACAAATCTATCAGACTGTCAGGGATGTTTCCGTGATCTCTCTGGCCACCTGATGATAACCCGAATCAGAACCGGGATCGAGAAACGTCCGTTTTACTTACTGTGTTTTAGCTTTCTTCTCGGATTGTATCGGAGCTGCAAGCAAGAAGATACTTGATTTTCCAGTTCAATGTCGTTGCACTGCAATCTTTTAGTTAATTATTATAATCCTCAAAATGCACCGAACCTGCTTTTTTTTTTTTCGCGCACATCGGTACTAGGTATAGGACACAACCACGCACAAGCACACAAAAGAAACAGCACGCGATATTCAAGCTATGTAGTTAATCGAAGTCCCAAAGTGCATACAATTTAACGAGTGTTTATATAACTCATGAAAAATGAAATAGTATCCACCATATGAAAATCCTATCTTTGGAAATATCTACTACCACCAAAACCAAATATATAAGAGCATCTCCAAGAGTTTCTAAAACAATCCCCCAATCTACATTTTTTGTTGAAAAAAAATACATCTATGACAATTCTCAATCCCACATCTGAATCTTTTGGCACTTGAAAAAATCGACCCGCGTATCAGCACCAATATCAGCAGGACAGAGTTTCTAATACAAATTTAGTATACAATAGAAAAAAAAAAAGTATAGAAGTGGCTAGAATGATTTAGAAATAGTTTGGGATTTATGATGTAACTTCTATTCCATCTATCCTAAATTATAAGACGTTTTGACATATCTAGATTCATAGCTCTTACTATGTTTGTAGACATAATATATATCTAAGTGCGTAGCAAAAAAACTATGAATCTAAAAACTTTATAACATCTTATAATTTGGAATAGAGTGAGTATCTTTTTAGGAGCAATTATTTGGAGACCATTAGCTCTTACTATGTTTGTAGACATAATATATATCTAGGTGCGTAGCAAAAAAAACTGTGAATCTAAAAACTTCATAACATCTTACAATTTGGAACAAAGTGAGTATCTTTTAGGAGCAATTATTTGGAGACCAATGGAGAAATCTTTCATTGATCTTCCCAATGTTTTTTGGCAAATTAGAAAACTTGATAGTTTGAGAAGAAATATTTGGATACCCTTGGAAATGCTCTAAGCACTGCAATTGTTGAAGTTGCACAAAAAAGTAAATTGTGAAATATAAATCTCACCAAAACTTAAAAAAGAAATTCAAATTGTTGGAGTTGGACATATGCTCACTAGTAGATGTGCACACGTGTAAAAAAAATTTCTTCATAACGAAGGAATAATAGACAAATCTATTATGATATCATAAAAAATTGTTAATGATCCATTTATATGGGTCCATGATAGCACGACAAGATCAAGGGGTGCTCAATGACATTTTTACCATATTTTGGACACCCTAAAGGTCAATAAATTTTTCCCTTTTTTGTTGGGGCCAAAGTGAAAAGTGGGCTCGAGAATAGGTGCTTAGGGAACGGATGGCACAGGAGCCAGAAGCACAGATGAGAATAGATGCCGTGCATGATTGCTCTATAGACAATGGAGGGAAACAGTAGGAATTAGGTTTGGAGAGAGGTGATAATTTTGTTTTTCATGGCATATGCCGTCGTCAGCTCTTTTTTTTCGAGAGCCGAATATAATAGTTTACGAACTGAAGGAAATCTGCACACTTGTCCATATCTATAATGATAAAAGCAACAAATTTCTTTTGTCCCCTCTGGCCCTCTCCCCTGTGTATCCATCCATACTCTCATCTACCCTTATCCTTATTTGTGTGTTGCAAGCCTCACTCACAGATCACTGTACATTAACAGTTACCCCGTCTCCACCGTCCGATTCCGATCAAGTTGCAAGCCTCACTCACAGATCACTGTATATTAACAGTTACCCTGTCTCCACCGTCCGATTCCGATCAATGCACCTAGAGCTGTCGGATGCCTGCCACGCTTGCCTCTGTATGTTGCAGCCTCTGGGTTGCCCCTTCCACCTTCGACCTCATCGTCTGGAATCTGGACTCTTCCTCCACTCTCCCGTCCGTGCTCTCCGCAGCCAAGGCAACCTCAGCTTCATCTCTCTCTCTCTCTCCCGAGTTGATGGACGGCGCGGCAGGAGACCAAAACCGCTGCCACGGCTGGGCCAGCGGCACCCTACGTGTGCCGCGCAACACCACGGCGGGGCCCCGACAGTGGTAGCCCCCCGCCATGCACGGTGCCATTCACCGGTGGCCGCGGGCGTGGCCCCTGGCCATCATGCTGCTACGGTGACCGCCTCCAGACACAGCTCGCCTGGCACCACCCCGTAAGCCGCCCCCTCCCCTTTGTCGTCTGTACGCGAATTGTGTTTTCGATTGGTGATGTTTTCTGTACCTAATCGATGCTGCATATATGCAGTTCAGCAGCAATTGACACCAGCTCAGATGCCATCACTGACGTAGGACAACGCTCCCGTCCTGTGCCCTGTGTCGGTTGTTACAGCTTCTTCCCTCAATCTTTTTTTTGCAGCAACTTATGCATATAGCAAGAACATTCCCAGGTATGGCACTGTGCATCCAGTAATTTATAGTTCTCCGTCTTCATGTTCAATAGTCATTTGCAAAATAAATAAATAAATAAGGTACAACGGCATATATAGTTTCTTTTACTTCAATATAATTTGCAATTTCCACTGCATATTAATCCTACAGGTTTGAAACACCTATGATTAATCAATTTTTTTCAATTTATGTCATCAGGCTTAGATGATTCTTTCAATCTGTACTAACCTTCGGTTGAGCTGCATGTACCTATTAGCCACAAACACAACGTGAGTTTACCATCCTCTTCCTTTAGCTGCCAAAATATTTCTGTATTCATGACTGATCCCCGTTTTCATTGTCTGCAGAGAAAGACATAATTTCAGTGGTGTGCTGATATCAGTCATCTTTCATGTTTCTCTATATTACTTTTATTAATGTAAAAAAGGGCTACCTCTTTGCGAAAATGGTGAATCAACAACACATACATCAAAAATGACCTGCAACCTATATATAACCCCAAAGTCCTGCTATTTGCAGGCACTGTTTGTTTCAATGTCATGACGCATTTTTAAATTGCAGCGACATATGTGATTTCTGTAGTTGGAGCTATCATATGTGTGCCCCGCTCTGCAGCAAATCTTATCAGACCATATCTATGCCCAATTACTGTAAACATACTGATATAGTATACATAAATGGAAAAACAATGATCCAACCTAAAGATAAAGAGTAGTATTGCATGGGGGCCCTGTCAGCATCGATGAATGATCAGTAAGAACACTAACGCAGTCATAACGATCTGTTGCATTGCATGTTGTACTAAGATCTGAATATAGGTGGGTCAAGTAACTGAAGGTTTCTGTTTAGTTTTCATGCATAGAAGTCTGTACCCAATACTGACGGTGTTGGTGCCGCTGAGATTTGGAGCAGAGCTTTGCCTGCCTTCTTCATTCTCAACTGAGGTTTCTGATCATTTTCGTGCATTCAGGTGACAGTGAGCCAGTTGTTCCGCATGCTGACGGTGTTGGACACCTTGAGGTTTGCGGCCGAGGTCTACGTGATGATCAGAAACCTGCCTTCGTAAATTTGGAATTTAAGGTCATTATTGATTTTCGGCTATCGCCCACCACAAAAATTCCCCATTATTAATCTTATCCTATTATGTTCCTTTACTTTATGTCTTTTGACAATTTAAAATTTTTTTAGACCATCCTTGCTGAGCCTTTATTTGATTTATACGCTAGGCAATTGTGCCTCCATCCCCGTGCAAGGCACGGGGTTACCTGCTAGTATCTCTTATATTATTACGTTCCTCAGTCTATAATCCCTCACTTGCACCCTTCTCACTCCCGCAGATGTCAATGTAGATTCATTCACAAGAGGAGTATGTAGACCGACAGATAGAAATAGACACTACTACACATTAGATTTGTAAGAGTAGCTTAAAACCCTCTGTAGGGGCAGTTGGCCTAGCCACCCCTCCCGGGGTGTTTCTACAAATACCCTATTTGTAGGGGTGGCTGGCCAACCGCTTTTATAAATCGATTTGTAGAAATGGCTAGATATTGAGCTGCCCTTACAAATAAATTTTTAGATTTTAAAATTAAACAAAAAAATCTTAAAAAAGAAAAAAATAGAAAAAAATTTTAAACCCAAGAGGGGGGCCCCACCGGCCACTACTTTTTTGGGGCATTTTTCGTAAAGTTGTCAGACCTAGGATTCGAACCGCCGACCTCAAGCTTCGCGTATTACCTCCTCTACCACTCCGTCCCTTATCTAGACTCAGTTTTGGTTCTGCTCATATTATATCAAATTGAGTTCAAATTGACCATCTGAGGCCCTAAATGAATTTAACTAAAAAAGTTGTCAACTACAAAGTTTTATAATTTTTCAAGATCTACAACTTTTATGTTGGTCATTTCTTCATCTGAGGTCATTTGAAAAAAGTCAAATTTCAAATGTGAGAAAGTCAACATAATTTTCTTTGACAAGATGATTTCAAATCAAAATGTTGTCAACTATAAAGTTTCATAACTTTTTGAAACCTACAAATTTTATGTTGATTGTTTCTCCATCCGAGGTCATTTAAAAAATATTATTTTAAAAATTCAAATTTCAAACTTGAGACACTTAAACATGATTTTCTATGTGAAAAAATTCAAATGAAAAAGTTGTTAACTACAAAGTAGTATAATATTTCGAGATCTACAACTTTTGTTTTGGTTATTTTTCCATCTGAGATTGTTTTAAAAAATTAAAATTTTAATGCTTGATTTTTAATATTCGACATCTAGTTGTAGGGATGGTGGATATTGAGCCGCCCCCTACAAATAGACGTGATTTGTATAGGCGACCCATAACACTAGCGGTCCCTACAAATCGATTTGTAGGGGCGGCTTATTTTGGAATCATTTGTAGAGGCTGCTTAATATAGAGCCGCCTCTAAAAAAATGAGAGACGTTGCTACAAATCGTTTTTGTAGTAGTGAGAATGTTTATTCTTCTCCCAAACAGGAGTATCAATGAAGCCCACAGAAATAGAATCTTTATTCTTCTCCTAAACAGGATTATGAATGAAATACATCATCGGTTAGTGCATGGAGCTGCAAAACCTTCTGCCACTCATGTCATGAACTGGTCTCCAAAGGGCTGTTTGGAGGGGCTCCGACCAGCTTCGACTCCTTCACCGCAGTAGCACGGAGTATCCAAAATCCAGCTCCTCCAGCTCCTTCATTTCTCAGTTCATTTGGGTAGGAACAGAGCTTTAATTTTTTTTTTCATGTGCTACATTATCCTACAGTGTCCAATAGTGATTCAACTACAGTATTCCTAGAGTCAGAGTCGGAGCACTCGGAGCCTCAGCAGACGGCCCCTAAATCTGTACGCGTTGTATGTAATCAAATGCACAGTCATGTGTCTTGCCTTCCACATTTCTTAATTCATTTGAAACCAGTATGGAAAATCAAAATTTCATCAGGATGATAATTTTTCATCAGAATTACGAACATACTTAATTTTATTTCATGAGGGCGATAATAAAACCTCTAGGAAAATGTTGAATATATAGTCATTTTATGGCATTGCTTTAATTTAGGAATGATACACCACATACAACATGATATAAACGAGCATGCCCAATCCATTCATAGCATATACAGATCTGCTACCGAGCAAGGTAGTAGCAGATCCAGCTACAGATCACAGCACACACACAACCATATGTGCTAAAGTTGAGTTCAGACTACACCCTTAGGTGGAAGCCGAGCCAGATGCAAGGGGAATATTGTTGCCACCAGACTGGCCTGCTCAAAGTGGTCGATCTAGGCATGACGCAGAAAGAGATTCATAGTGCATTCCCTCAAGCAGTCGTCAGGAAGTAGTCATTCACTTGATGAAGCCAACGGGTATTGGATTGATGTCATCGAAACGGTGGAAGAGCAGTCGCGTAGATGTGCTCCCCAAAACTTGATGGCTTGTCTGCCATGCAAGCAAACATAGCTTTGATGGCCTGTCCGACCAAACCCCTTGTGGGGGCAAGGAGCTCAGACCAGAGGGTGCATAGAGCAGCGCAAGTTAAAAGAACTAGCCAGTGAAGTTAGTGAGAAAAGACGGATATCCCATAGGAGTTGCAACTTACAGTTACAGCAAGACATACTACTACTGCTACTACAAGTCTACAACAACAGACATCTCAACCTCCCAAGTGAATGGGATCAAGGCACGGACGCGATGACCGGGAAGAACGTCCCCCTCGCCGGCGTTGATGGCGCTTCGGCCTAGGCTCCCCTCCCATGGCTGGGCTCTCAGATCTCGACTTCGCTCAGGGCACCGCCTTCGAGAATCTGGTTCGCCAGCGCTTTTGTTGCACGGTCAGTCCCATCTCCCTCTCATCCCCTGCATCCTTCCACCTGGTCGCCTCCTTTGGAAGATCGGCGATCCGTCTCAATGAGGACTCCGTCGGCCTCCTCCTCCAATCCTGTCTTGGTGGAAAGAGCAAAGATCTTAATGTCATCCACCTCTCAGGCTGGATGTATAGCTTCTCTGTCTCCTGCAAAAATGTCGGTTTCATGATTCATAGACTTAAACATTTCTCCTGCAAATTGTTTGCTGTCTACTTTTTTCTTTGGGGTAATGGGGGCCCCAATTGGCGCAGAGAATATGAAATTTGGAGATTAGAACAGGAGGCCGAATGGACTACAGTCTCATACAAGAAGTCATATGTAGATGCTGCTAAATCTCCCCCTTCCCCCAGGAGATTGGTGCTGAAAAAACCCAATCATCCAACAGCTCTTCACCAGCATCCGCCTGCTCTTGATCGATCCAACCTTCGTGCAGTTCACGATCGACATCAGGCTACCAACGATCGGATCCCGCCCTTCCCGGCTAGAGCCCATAATTCAAATTCAAACTTAAAACCGCTGATGCGGCATTCTCGGCCCATTTTCCGCTGGAAGCCCAAGTCCCCCGGGCAGAAAATCTCGGATGCTAGAGGAATCCTTGGCCCTGTGCCAACTGCCCCCCCTGTGGTAGGCCCGCCAGCTCGTTGTAACAGATGCCTTGGACTGGGCCACGACCCCGATGCCTGCTATGGAAAGCTTAGGTGTGATATCTGCTATAAATATGGACACTCCCGGAAATCTTGCCATTCAACGGGCCGTCGGCGCCGGGTTTTCAGGCCCATTCCCCCGAGAGAAGGCGAAGCGCTGGATCAGTTCGTAATAAATAGTCCGGAACCGAATTCATCTACTATTACTCCGCCTCTCATCATCCACCCGCCGCACCAAGCTACAGTGCAATCTTCCTCCTCGTTGCTTCCGATGGCGAACTTCGCCGTGGACCCCCGCCCGTTCGTCCCGGAAGGTTTCGCCCTCGACGACGTCCAACCCGACCCCCTGCTCCGGCATGAGGTCTTCGTCGTCGCCTGCTACAACAAGAACAATGAGGACCTGGCGATCGCGAAGCTCACGCCGCCAGTTCACAAGGATGACTTCAACCTTCTTGCCACGGAGCTCAAGTCATTCTTCAGGGATGTGCATCAGATTCACGGTATCGAAATCCACCCCTGTCCCATTGGTGATGCTTTTGTCAAGTTCAACAATCCCTTCGAAAGAGATAGATTCCTGGGTCCTGTCTTTCCGTTTGGCAATTACAATCTGCATTTCACAAAACATGATGAGGGGATCAATGCCCGTGCTTTAGACTTGGATAGAGAAGTGATGGTCTTGCTTGTTGCCTACCCGGATGACCTGCGTAGCTGCCCCTATGTAGCCAAAGCTGTCTCCTCTTTTGGCATTCTGATCAGTTGGGATGATACTCAAGTTGGTTGTGTTGTTGCAAAGGTTTATCTGAATGATGACAGGCAGATTCCCTCCTCGATCAAGCTCAACGTTGGCCTCCCTCTCCATGGGAAATCCTGGACCTGTGCTGTTTTTGTTCTGAAAAGGGGAAACATCACGGCGCTACCAGATGAAGAGGGCTTTGTGACCATCGGGCCGCTGCACCCCTTCCCCACGCCGGCGCCTCACTGGTCAGGACCGGTTCCCCCTGCAGATGCCCAGAATGCCACCGTAGGCTCCCACGCAGAAGAGAATGACATGGCTGTGGACAATGCTGTTGGTGAGCAGCACGATCATGTGGAGAGCCTCTCTACCCCAGTGGTGTTTGAAGACAGGTACCAGCCTCAGGTCAGCAAGGACAACATGCCGTTGATCAAGTCAGTTGCTGTGTTAGTTGATGATGGAAGCCCCAGCCCTCAGGTTCTCGCAGAAGGGTCCTCCAAGAGCCTGATCTGCAAGGAACTGTTCCCTGCCTCCCTGCACTCCTCCTCCATCCTCTCCAAGGACAATGACCCAGTGCCAACCCGGGAGGAGCTTGAGGAGCTAGATGATGAGGATCTGAAAGAAATTGCTGCTGATCAGTTCACCCCCAGAAAGAGGAAGTACTCCAGGGCCAAGGAGCAGATCCACGAGCGCTATCTCAGGCGCAGCAAGAGGAACGCTGCCAAGTTCGGAGGGTACAAGAAGGATGTCCTGAACCCAACACCCCTTGCCATGGTGCCAGCCCCTCCAAGCTCTCCCCCTCCAGCCCCATACCTGAATGAAGATGTCGTCAGGGGGATCGCTTCAGGCTTCCTTCAGATCCATCCTAGTGATGTGTCTGCTGCCATCCTGCAGAAGGACAACAATGATAAGTGATCAAGCAACACCAGCTATCAAGCACTCCAGGCCAAGAGTGCTTCCCCTAGTTATCTTTTCCTTTATTCGGTTTCAGATTAAACAGCTTTATGTCCCCTGTGCTTCCAAGCCTGCGTGCTTGAGTTTCTGTTCTTTTGTTCAGTGTGATGTAAGAACCTTGCTGTCAGTGTGTTGGTTATCCTGGACAAGTTTATTTATATTAAGCTACTCGGTTTGCTATTATTTGCCTTGTTGTCTAAGATGTGTTCTCAATTCTACCTGGTGCCTCCTTCCACAACAGATTTGCACCCCCCTAGTGGGACCCGGTGCCACCCCCACTCCCCCATGGTTCTCAATGAGTAACAACAGAGAATTCAATATTCTGACTTGGAACATAAGGGGCATTAATTCACAGAGTAAGTGGGACGCTTTGAGGAACAAAATTAATGAAAGCTCTTGTCACTTTATTTGTCTCCAGGAAACCAAAAGGGAGAACTTTGATGCCATGTATCTCAAAAAATTCTGTCCTAGACACCTGAATTCCTTTGCTTATTTTCCCTCAGTTGGAGCCTCAGGGGGCATCATCACTATCTGGAATAGCAACCTCTACTCTGGCACGGTTTGCACTGCTAATGAATATTGTGTAACTGTGAAATTCAGCAGCAGACTGGATGGAAGCTCTTTTCACCTGAGTAACATCTATGGGCCCTCTCATGCTCCAGGCAAAATGGCTTTCATCACCTGGCTACAAAACTTGGACACCAGTGACTATGAAGATTGGCTAGTTGCTGGAGACTTCAACCTCTACAGATCAACACTAGACAGAAATAAACCGGGAGGGGATCCAAATGAGATGCAGATGTTTAATGATCTCATTTCTGATCTAGATTTTATTGAAATTCCCTTCAGTGGAAGAACATTCACCTGGAGCAACATGCAACCTGACCCCCTACTAGTCAAGCTAGACTGGGTTTTCTGCTCCCCTGGTTGGAATCTCTCCTACCCCAGCACTGCAGTCCAGCCCCTTTCCAGGCCCATCTCTGACCACATTCCCTATGTGATCACCTTTGGAAGCTCTATCCTAAAATGCAACACTTTCAGATTTGAAAACTACTGGTCTGAGCACAGTGACTTCCTCAAGATAGTGGACCTGCATTGGAACAAGAAATTTTCTTTTTTGCCAATCTTTGCCAAAACCTTGAATGCAAAATTCAAGCAAGTCAGATTTGGACTGAAACAGTGGAGAAAGGGATTCCATAGTTTTAGCAAACTGCTGCACAACAGTGACTGGGTGCTGCTACTCTTGGATGGCCTAGAAGAGCAAAGAGCTCTCTCCAATCTAGAAAGTGCTCTGAGGAAACTAGTGAAGGAGCACATTGCCAAGCTATTAATGGAGAAGAGTGCCTACTGGAAACAGAGAAACACTGTCAGGTGGATAAAATTGGAAGATAAAAATAGTAGCTTCTTCCAGGCAATGGCCTCCATCTCACATAAGAAGAACAGCATAGCCAGCCTTCTCATTCAGGATGACATCACTGTAACTAATCATGAGCAAAAGGCAGGCATTCTGTGGCAGTCCTTTAAAAACAGAATGGGAATTTCAGAATGTTGTGGTATCTCGTATGACCTGGCCAACTTCCTGCACTGCCATGATCTAGATCATCTAACAGAAGTTTTCAAAGACTCTGAGATCGCCATGGTCATCAAGAGCATTCCCCAGATCATGCCCCAGGCCCCGATGGCTTCAATGGCAAATTCATCCAAAAAGCCGGAATATCATCAAACCTAACTTCTTGAGGCTATTCAAAGATTTCTATGAACACAGCATTGATCTGACAAGCATAAACAGTTCCTATATTGCACTAGTACCAAAAAAGGATCACCCTGAGTCAGTTGATGATTATAGGCCTATATCTCTGCTGAACTATTCAGTCAAGTGCATAACCAAGCTTCTAGCTACCAGGTTGCGATCATGCATATCCAATCTTATTCACCCAAACCAAGTATGGGTTTATCAAAGGCAGGACCATCCAGATCGCCTAGCATGGGCCTTCCAATTTCTCCACTTATGCCATCATTCCAAGAAGGAGATAGTAATTCTCAAATTGGACTTTGAAAAGGCTTTTGATAAGATTGAACACCAAACCATTCTAGAAGTGATGAGGCACAAAGGCTTCCCTCCCAAATGGATCACCTGGATTGAAAGCATACTAGGATCAGGCAACTCCTCAGTCCTGCTTAATGGTATTCCAGGTAAGCCCTTCAAATGCATGAGGGGAGTTAGACAAGGGGACCCCCTCTCCCCCCTTCTGTTTGTCCTGGCAGCAGACCTCCTCCAAACCATAATCAACAAAGCCTGGCAGGAAGGAACCCTCAATCATCCCATCTCCAATGACTTTGAGGAATTCTACCCCATAGTTCAATATGCTGATGATACTCTTTTGCTCCTCCCTGCTGATGCAAGACAGTTAATCACCCTCAAAGGCCTACTCAGAAGTTTCTCGGACTCAACTGGTCTCAATGTCAACTTTGCCAAGAGCTGCTTGCTCCCCATCAACATTAGTGATGAAAAACTAGACCTCCTCTCCAGAACATTTGGATGCACTCCTGGTACCATGCCATTTCCCTATCTTGGGCTGCCCCTAGGGACCACCAGACCTACAGTGCAAGACTTCACGCCACTTGTATCCAGAATGGAGAGAAGGCTATCAGGAATAAGCAAATTCCTCTCTTACCATGGAAGGCTCACCTTGGTTAACTCAGTCCTATCTGCTCTGCCAACCTATTACATGTGCACACTAGTCATCCCTCCAACTGTAGTGCAACAGATTGATAGATTCAGAAAGCATTGCATCTGGAGCAAAGGGGACATCAACAGAAGGGGCACCTGCTTGGCTGCCTGGGAGCCAATGTGCAGAAGCAAGGATGAAGGTGGTCTTGCCATAATCAACATTCAAAACCAGAACTCAGCATTGCTAATGAAGTTCCTAGACAAATTCTACAACCACAGTGATACCCCCTGGGTCAAGCTCACATGGACCAAGCTGTATCATAATGACAATATCCCCCCCCCCACAAAAAGAGCCCATGTGGATCATTCTGGTGGAAGGATATCATCAGGGTCTTCAACAGATTCAGTGAGCTGGTGAGTTCCAGTCCTGGAAAAGGTAATTCCATCTCCCTGTGGCTTGACAACTGGTCAGGAGAAGTCCTAGAGCACAAATTCCCACACCTCTTCTCTTACTGCCGAAAGAAACATTGGTCCATCAGTTTCTTTTTACACAAAGGCCTATCCAGCTGCTACTTTCTCCCCTTATCAGAAATTGTTTGCGATCAACTCAGCGAGTTGGATGCCTTGCTCATGGAGAAAATTGGGGAAGAACACACCCGGACACGTGGTCATATGGTCAGGCTTCTTTTCATCAAAGGAAGCATACAGACACCTACAAGGACACTCTGACGCCTCCCCCATATTCAGCTGGATCTGGAAAGGTTCCAACCTTGGAAAGCATAAGTTTTTTGCTTGGTTGATGGTCAAGGATAGGCTGAGCACAAGGAATGTCCTGAAGAGGAAAAACATGCAGCTCAGTGACTACACCTGTGTTTTCTGCTCAAATGGCACTGAAGAAACCTGTTTTCACCTATTCTTTGAATGCCCCTTTAGCCTCAACTGCTGGAGACTGATAGACATAGACTGGAACTTCAACCTGCAGCCTCTAGACATGCTCATTCAAGCTAGAACTAGATTTGGCAGCCCCATCTTCAGGGAGATCTTCACCACTGCATGTTGGACGCTCTGGAAAGAAAGAAATGGCATCATCTTTGACAGCAAAGCAACCTCACCAAGGGTATGGAAGATTCATCTCAAGGATGAGCTTGGTCTTGTGTGTATTAAGGCCAAGAAGAGGATTGCTGACCCCTCAAATACTGGTGTGAGAATAAGCTCTAATTCAGTCCCCCTCCTTTTTTGTTTGGGCCTTCAAGGCCTTGTATTTTCCCCATTCTTTATAAATGTATTGGTTTGCTGTTTTTATCAATAAAAGAAAAAAATAGGTAGGGACCTTCTCTGCCGGTTGCCTCAAAAAAAAGTTAGTGAGAAAGAAGAAAGGAGTTAGCTTCTTGCCTTCTGGTGGGAGAAGCTGCCTTAATGCCGTTAAGCAGGCTGCATTCCTTTGACATGCTATGCCAATATTCCAAGAAAATCCATCGGTAATTTCTTAACAACAATTTTTTTACAACAATTTCTTAACAACATTGTTTGAGGCCACGGGATAGACCCAACCGAAACTAGCAGAGCAAAGACATGTTTTTTCAAGGGTGAGCAAAGGTATGTCTCTACTCAAGAAGAATGGAACCCATATGAGCCCATTACATAAGTTCCTCTCAGCCCATATCTATGTGATTCCACTCAGAAACGGAGACCAAGTTTTTTTCGGCAGGGCCAAATTTCGGCTTTGCCTGTTAATTAGGGGTCATCAATTAAATCAGGCCCATGGATCATATATGGATCGAAAGCAAACGAGGCCCATCGCCTCATCAGCAAGCAAATAAGTAAGGCCCATGGGTCATATAAGTTTTTGTTCTACGAGAAATGAAGTTCAGCAGGAGGTAGTATCTAACTGGTTCGGAAATCAGAACAGTAAATTCTAAAAAAAACAGAACAGTATATACTAGTATGCATGCATGTATGAGCAGCTAGCTTCACTTTAGCAAAAGAATTGTTTTCCGGTGCTGACCAAACGTCGGGTTTAATTGTGGGGGGTTTTATCCATACACACTTTCTGGCAAAAGATTCCACTCGTGCATGTTCTTCTTCCGACAAGCTTTGCAGCCGCGTCATTAGATTACACTTTTTTCTAGCACAGATTAAAGATGGCGACGGCTCCGTGTCACACCAAAAAGCGATCATACGTGCTCCTTCTGTACACGACAACAAGCAAACATAATTAAATCAAGCATATATCACAATCATAATTATGCAGCTACTTATGCCAGCAATTATTTTAAATTTCTACAATATAATCAATATGTATTGTAATATCTATCTAGCTAGTTTTACTAGCTAGCCACTCCTGGTCTGCCACTGCCACATCCTTTAAATGGTCTCTGAACCTCATGCACAGGCCAAAAACTTGACAAATGATATCTATACACTGAAATATCTTTTAAAAAATTGCAATGGATTAGCTTAATTAGCACTTGGGTTACATTTTGAGTCATCCAGGCTTTGCTAGACACATCTTTTTCCACTCCTGGTCTGCCACTGCCACATCCTTTACATGGTCTCTGAACCTCATGCACAGGCCAAAAACTTGACAATGATATCTATACACTGAAATATCTTTTAAAAAATTGCAACGAATTAGCTTAATTAGCACTTAGGTTACATTTGAATCATCCAGGCTTTGCTAGACGCATCTTTTTAGATAATAATGGAATAAACATCCAACTTTATCGTCACTCATAAGTGAGGACGAATCAGACCACATTGTTATAAAGTTCATAAAAGGAAAAAAAATGCCAAAGCAGAAATCTCCAGGTTTGACAAACCTTGTAGATGCATTCTTTCTTTTCTTCACTTCGCTGCAATTGACCCCAAAACCAGAACTAATGTGTTCTTCAGAATAAGTAAAAAAAAGAGAGCGAGAGGAATCGCTACATTGTGTGCCCATAATTTTGTTTTCCATCAAGCAATACTCAAATATAATAAGCTGCCGATCCGGCATCTAATGGTGTCTAGTCATCTTCTCCCTTCAATCGTGTGTTCGTTCATTTCAAAGCGAGCAGTGAATCACAGTATCAAAACACACAACACCCTTGCACCTGCCTACCGCCCACCAATCCTTGCCTTTGCTGGCCTTTCGACCACCACGACTTGCCCTGTTGCCTCTCTACCGTGCCAATCCGGCATTGCCAAACCATTCTTGTGCCACCCCCACCCCCGGTAACCAACACCTTCCTCTTGCGGCCGCAGTGCATCTTCGCCTTGCCGCTCCGCGACTGCTTCGAAAAAGAACCTCATGTTTAGGCCAAAACTTGAAAAATGAGCCCACTCTAAAAATAACTGTTCGAATGGCTGATAAGCCGGCTGATAAGCTGAAGCCAACAGAGACTATATCTAAAACTTGAAATATCTTTTAAAAAGTTGCAACGGTAATTACTTAATAAACACTTGGGTTACATTGGAGTCATCCAGGCTTTGCCAGTCGCCTCAGCCTAGCCATCTTCTTCTTTCAATCGTGTTTTGGTGTATTTCAAAGCGAGCTGTAAATCACAGCATCAAAACACAATACCCTACATGGCTTTGCCGGCTTCCAGCCACCACGTCTAGCCCTATAGCCTCCTGCCGTGCCGATCGGGCATTGCCAGACTATTCTTGTGCCTCCCCTGCCCTACTTGGCTAATCACACTATCTTCCTCCTCCTGTGGCCTTGGCAGTGCATCTACGCCTCCCCACAGCGCGGCCGCCTCATATGGCCTGCAGTGCATCTACCGTAGACATTATTAGTAGAGATTCCAATTGCTTCTAGAAATTGCCACTGAGAGTACCATCCATCCCCGAAAAAATATTTTTAGAGGTGGCTCAATTTGTAAGATCTGATGCAGCCCTTTGTAGAGGCGGCAAGAATTTAGCTGTCTCTATCCTAAAAAGATACCGTTGCTAGAAATCAATTTTGTAGTAGTGGCGCTCTCCCTCCAAGGATAACCCCCTCCTCAAACTCACCCCCTCAACTCATTTGGGGATTTCAATGACAAAAATACAGGGGAAGTCGATAAGCTGTTCGGCAGAACTTATAAGGCGGCTGATAAGCCAAAACACTGCCAATTTTCTGTGAGAATAAAATACTATTGGCTTATAAGCTGAAACAGCTTTTTAGCTCAAGCAAACAAGCTCAAAAAAATTAACAGCAACATGGAAAGCTTTCCTTTCCATATGTGACTGTTGCTACTATTAACACCACAAGGAACAACCCAGTCGACGAGTGTTATGTGGATTATGGAAGAAAAATTAAAATGCCGGGGATAAATATCTGTTGTGTTCATGTGTCTCCTTCTTCTTCGTCATTGTAAAAGCAAAATCGCTAAAAGACAAAAAGCTACGGTTGAAAATCGATCGAGTTGAGTTGAGTTAGGTGTACATGCGTGCATATTCTTTGTATCGAGATCGATCGATCAAATTAAGGGGAGACTTCTAGCTAGGTTGGTGCTGCTAGTAGGTAGGTGATGATCGTGCTGTTTTTCGCTTTGGACGGTTTGTCCCTCGACGTTGTCGTCACTCATGGCCGCGCAGTCCGGACCCTGTGATTATATATATTAATTATTAATTAACTAGGCACAGACGATGCTGTTACATGTACATATAATCGCCCTGAGATATTCTATGCATTTAATCGCCCGTGTAATCGTGTTCAAGGACGACGGATATTCATAAATAATCCGTGGCATCTTTGCCCGGCTTGTCTCGTTGTGATGGATCCACTTCCAGACTGGCTGATTGAATAGCAGGTTCGACGCAATCATTTCTTTCAGCTGGTGCACGCTTGGGTTGGGCCACATGTTTGTTCGATTCTTCGGCGCTGCTCGTCGCGCTCTTCATACAAAAGCTATCATCTACTAGCGACACGGCTGCGGAGCTTGCCGACTTGGCCAGGTGGATCGAGATGATGATTCAGGGGCACCGATCGAGAGACTATGTAGTGGTTAGTGGCGGCAGCAGTGACGGCCGTTCGTTCCGGTAGTGTCGGGTAGAGTGGCAACAGTGGCCGGAAAAAGAGAGAAGCAGGTCCGCAAGAGGTAGAATGGAGCAGCAGCTAAATAATTCACAGTTATTCTACACTGACACACACATGCATGCATGGGTGTAACACCTTGCATTGCCTTTGTCTTTCGATTTTTGTAGGGATTCGAGTAAACAATTACGTTACGAGGTTTTTTACGGTGCTTGGGAGGAACCACCTGTTCCTCCCGTTAAAAGTATTCCCGGCGTCTGTTAATTAAAAGTTATAATTAAGGGCAGATTAGTATTTTTTCTAATTTATGGATTCTCAACTCCTGAGCCGATTCAACGAAAGGCACGAACTGCTCCTTGCCTGTATATTCGTGTGATCTGGGTCGCAGCCTCCCAGGTCGCCTCCTCCTCGCCGCATCATTCTTAGTAACATGATGAAGCTCCTCTACTTGTCGCCACAACTTTCAGGCTAGAATTGTAATGGCAGACAGGCAAGCAATTCCGGCTCTAGCATGTGAATCCAACCAGGGTTCCACTTCCACATCAAGGACGCACACTCTCCATGATTCCGGTGCTTTCTTAGCAATGTCGAACTTGGTGAAGTCCCAAGTGCTGTTGACCCACTTGGCGCAGGCGGGGGGCTTGGCCTTGAGCCCTTGACGGCGACCACCTCGGCCCCGTTGGAGGCCATGGGGAGGGCTGGCTCCGCCTCGTCCGCTGCTCTTTTATTGATTCAGACAATCAGCTCCTAATAAGACTTTAAATTACTATTAGATCCTCCTGAGTTAATTAGAAACTAGTTCCGGATCCACATGTCTTTTGGTTCTGGCCCATAACTTAAGTTCCATCCATTAGTTCCTTCTATTTCTAAGCTATCAGATCCAACGAAACGGAGGGCTCACGTTAATTCCAAGCGCCGTAAAATTGCTCTTACGTTATACGATAACCTTGCTTAGCCAAAGATCATCTGCCAATGGCAGTCCCTTCGATCCTGCATGTGTCTCTAGGTTCTTTGCTCCCGTCTGTAACCTCCACCGAGACTCCAAGAAACATTTCTATCGGCGAACTGAGTATAACTCATCTGGTTAGATTTCTTGTAGTGGAATCTGTCCACCTGGGTTTAAGTTCCAGACTTAATACGGGTGCTCGTATTTTTTCTGGATTTTTTCTAGGATTTAACGACACTATTCTTTCAATGGTACGCGACGTGCTTCTCGACAGCAAGGCGTCTGTGATGACTTCATCAATCTCGAGATTTGTCAATCCAACTCAGTTCTTCGAAGGTGCTCATAGGGTTAGGGTATACGCGCGTGCATTTATAGGAGTGAGTGTGCATTCGAGTATGTGAATGTCTCCATCTATAACTAGGTCATACAAAAAAAAAGAAGAAAAATAAACATCTCCATCAATAATGTCCTCTACCGCTGCTACAAACAGCTATGGTTAGGTTCTTTGACACAGCAGCATCATCATTGATTTTCAAGAGGCCTTCCTGTGATGGAACCCAATATACGCCTAACCTCCTTCATTCTCTTGTCTTCACACCCTTCCATGGTTTTTACATCTCGAGAGCAGCCAGATAGCGCTTGACAAGGCACAGGGTTGAAAGCGGGCTTTGGAATGTGTACTCGTGTATTGCTTTCCTTCTAGCATGCCAAATCATCCACAACGTCATCAATAATATATTTGATCATATCCTTCCGCGGTAATTTCACAAACACCACGGCAAGCCATCACCTTTGGGTCTCTGTTGTATTTGGCGCAATTTTTCCACTATCTCCTCGTCCAAGGCCCAAACACTTTTCACCATCTTGCACTACTATAAATTACACATAGCCACTAGTTTTGGCCCCCTAGAGACAATAGTCATAGGTGATAAATACGGTTATCACTGCCGATTTGGAACCGACGACGATGATAATAGGCTATCATTGCTGATTCATGTTAATAGGCGACGATGATGGAGTTTTCCAAGAATCTAAAGCCAAGCCAAAAAACAACAAAAAAAATGTTTTTTAATCTTGAACCGCTCTTTGCTGCTAGACACTGAAGAAGTTAAAATTTGCTAGAGGACATCTTGATTCTTATTGAATTTGCTAGTAGACACCATGCTCAACCAAATATTTTTATAAAATAGATATAAAATCATATAAGTGCCATAAAATTATACCATAAAATCCGTTAGACTTTATGTGATGAGAACTACACATTAAAATATTGTTTTGCACCAAAAATAACTATTTTGTCTCTTTTCATAAATAAATAAATTTGAGCATGTTTAAATTTGTTTATTTATGAAGAGAGGCAAAATAGTTATTTTCAGTCTAAAACAATATTTTACTGTGTAGTTCTCATCATAAAGAGTCTAACGGATCTTATGGTTTAATTTTATGAAACTTATATGATTTTATATCTATCTTATAAAAATAATTGGTTGGTGTGGTGTCCACCAGCAAATTCAACAAGAATCAAGGTGTCCTCAAGAAAATTTTAACTTTTTCAGTGTCCAGCAGCAAAGAGCGGTCACTTGCAGTGTCTAGTGGCAAGTTTTCCCTTTTAATTTTGGTTAGTTAACACCAATGAGATTCGAACCGAAGACCAACCCAAAGTCATTTGTGCCTAAAGTGTATATGCATTCCTCTTGTATTCAATTTTTTTAGGATTTTAAAATAAATATTTAGGACCCTAAACAAATTCAAATAAAAAGACATCAACTACAAAGTTGTAGTTTTCATCAAGATCGATAACTTTGGTTTTAATCTTTTTGCTATCAAAGGTCACCCAACAAACTCAGTTTTAGGTGACGGTTGTTAGAGGACCTTTGTTAGAGGAACTCAAATCTATTTAGGACACGATTTGCAACCCAAGTTGATGAGGACATCGCCACACTAGACGCACCGACGCCATGGTCTTCTCCAAGTTACAACTCATCTCCAACTCAGCTGCCACGTCACCTTCGGATTCAGCAGACACGTTGTCAATGTTTCGATCATAACTCCCTCGTATGACATCAAAACGGGAAAATCTTGGATTCGTTGGAAATGGGACGATGACGCCGTCATTTTGGATCTGGTCCCAGCTCCAGAAGGTCCGTGGATCATTCTGTGTGACTACGGCAAGGTGCTGCGTCACCTGTTTGGCCCAACTTGGCCATGTATCGTGTCGGCCTTAAGCCCAAGTTGTGGGTGCCCAACCCCTGGCCATCCTCAACCCTAGGTCCAGTCTTAGGCTATAAACACAGCCGCCGCCGCTGCTAGATGCTCAGGTTTTGTTTAGAGTTTAGTTTTTCATCGAGAAACTAAATCGCTCATTGTAACTGTGGTGACAAATCCTTTTACAAAGGATCCAGGGCCCCCGTTCTTGATCTCCTCCACTGTGTTGATTAGTCCTTTGGAACCGAGTTTTTGAACCCTCAGTTGATATTCACGTCATTCATATTTGCAATTTCAGATTGTGTGTTTGAAACCTTCTTGCTTGTGTTCTTCGATTCGCTTGCAGGGAAAGCCTTCTTGGCGAGGTCAATCAAGTTGTGCTTGGTTGATAATCAGTGGAGCAGTGGTGTAATGGTTGCAGGGTTCGAATCATATCTGATTTGAAGCCGGATCGCCAACGTCGAGATCTCCACAAATCGAATTTACCAGTTACCTCTTAGAAGATCGGGCCAGTCCTCATCACAAGTAGAGTCGTTGTTCTAGCTAACTAAAAGAACAGATTAAACAACATGGGAGTTGGGTAAAAAAGTAAGTTTACTATAAAATCTGTTTAGAATATATGCTTTGACAAAAGATGAAAGTGGTATACATAACAAACACATCTGGAAAGGAAAAATCCTAGCCAAAATCAAATTTTTTTCGTGTGGCACATGGAAAATGATGCTCTGCAAAACTAAAGATAACTTGTTGAAAAGAAATTGGACTGGCATTCCTGAATGTACTTTTGTGACTGCATTGAGTCATTTGACCACCAGTTCTCCAAGTGCTCTATTGCTAGAGTTGTATGGGCATGTATAGACAAATGTCTAGGAGCCGATGACATTCCTAGAAACCTAAGGGTTTGTTTAGTTGGTGACTAAAGGTTTTCACATCAAATGTTAGTCATGCCATAGTTTTTTCGGCAGCTGTTTGGTTCACTATCACAGCTATGTCATGGCAAACTTTCTTAGCACCCTGCCCCACATGTCATAGACTTATTTTTGTGCCAAAGCTTGCCAGAAGTTTAGCTCTGTTTTTGCTCATCACACTTTCTTTGGCAGCCATAGTTTGTTGAAGGTTAGATGTGGCAAGTTGAGGTCACCAATCAAACAGGTCCTAAACCTATGTTGTTCTTAGTTGGAAATTTACGGAAGGAGGAAACAAGGCCTATTTGATAAGAAGTACATGTTTAGGGAGTAGTGGCCATTTGTTGGGATTTATGGAAAGCAAGAAACATGGTATGTTTTGATAAAGTTGATTAAGAATCATGTGGAGATAATTTGTCATGTAAGGGTGCTAATGAAATTTTGGGCAGGACTACATGCGGAGATGGATAGGGAGACATTGGGGGCTAGAGTCAACACCATGCTGAAGGTGGACATGGACATCTTAGCGACCAAGCGGAGCAAGTTGATGGTTATAGCTCCGAGGACATCCAATACGATGGACAACGCAAGAAGTGAAGCGATTTCTGGTGATTATGTCTTTTATTGGTAAAGACAAATCTCTTGCATGACACGTTGGTGAGGCAAATTACGTTGTTTTGTTTAGTACAATTTTGGGTTTCCTGTTGCTAAACTGTGGCTCTGTGGTTTCTGTTGGTGGCTGAGAAGTTCTTAGTATTGCATATGGTTAGTTTTCAGTCGCTCTGTGTTTCTTAGCTTCCTCTTGTGCAGGTGGTTAAGCGCATTTCAACGTTATGTTAGTGTCACCTTGCGCAGGTGGTTAAGTGCATCTCTGTGCTCTGTTTGTATCCTCTGTAACTCCATACCGTGAATAGAAATGGGGCTATCTTCGATTCCAAAAAAGTGGAAAGTGAAAAATTAAAATTTACCATGAAAAATTAAATGTTTTAAAAATATTTTTAAGGATAGCTGAAAATATCATCTGCCTCTAGAATTTGAACTACCTTCAATAATCAATTTTCAAAGAAAGTCCAATCACCTCTAGAAAACTATTTCCAGAGATGGCATGTTTGGATCTGCCTCTTAAAACCAATTTTCTAAGGTGGTTACAAAACCACTCTTGAAATGCTCGATTTGTGGAGGCCCTTCCAGAGATGGCATGTTTCGATCTGCTCTTACAAATTATTTCTAACTACCTTTATAAATCTCTTGGTCAGTAAATGGATTTCATATGATCTCATAGTCAATAGTGTTATAATATATAAAATACGATATTAACCGGTTAAGTACGAAGACCATCCTGTTGGATCCTTCAGCTATAGTTTAGCCTAGGTCGCATCAAATGTTTAGATGCAAATTAGAAAGATTAAATATAAGCTAATTATAAAACTAATGCCTGATTAATTCGCGAGATGAATTTATTTAGCCTAATTAATCTATTATTAACACATGTTTACTGTAGCATCACAGTGACAAATTATGGACTAATTAGGTTCAATGGATTTTTCTCGAATTAGCCACAATTAGTTTTGTAATTTTAATCTTTGTTTAATATTTCCAATTAGACTCCAAACATTCGACGTGACCGGAGCTTAAAATTTAGCGGTGAGGAGAGCAGAGTCATCTGGCCTGTGTCGTTGGCCTTTTTGCCAACCGGGGCTTGCTAGATTTTCTTTCTCAGTCATAAGGCTGTCACCAACAGCAAGTAGCCAAATTCATGACCCATTCAGTGGTTTGGGTCGGCACACCAAAAAGGTCACGGACCTAAAAGGCTGCCTTCTCCAACAGGTTACGCAAAAAAACAGACCTAGGGCGCCGAGCGGCATGGCGAGGGCGCCGAGCGTGAGCTTCTCCATGACCTTCCACCTCGCCGCCACCATCCAACATGGACGCGGGCGCCACGCGTGGGAGCTCCGACAGCCGGCGCGGACGCGAGTGGCAGCCCAAGCGGCCGGCACGGGCGGGAGCTCCGTCATGGCTGGGCGCAGGCGCACGCGGAGCTCCGTCTTGGCGGCGCGCTGGCGCGCATGGAAGCCCAGGTGACCGGGCGCGACTTCGCGCTGGGAGTCCGTCGTGGGCAGCGGCGACAGCCCAGGCGGCCGGCCGTGCGGGGAGCTCCGCCTGCGGCCGACATGGGCGCGCGAGAGGAGAGCTCCGCCCCAAGGCCAGCACGGGCGCCAGGGGAGCTCCGCCGCGGCCGCCTCGGGAGTCGGGAGCGCGCAGGAGCCCAGCGGCCAGCACGCCCATGGCGTTCCTAGAGCAGGACCAGCAGTGGAGCACCGGTACCGGTAGAGGAGGAAGAGAGGAGCGCTAGAGATTTGCATCAGTGGTGAGAGGCGACGAGTCTTTGCGTACTGGCGCGGCGGGCAGGCAAAATGCGTCCTGCGACTGCGTCGTCTGTTGGAGGATGATTTTTCATCGGAAAACACTATGCACAACCTACTTTTAGGTTTGGGTTGCATTTTGGGTGTCTCGTTGGAGATAGTCTAATAATGGTGCGCACACTGATGCACAGTGAATCTACGGCTTGCGAGGCAGGGATGGAGTAATTTACAAGCTGCACGTACACAGTAAATCATCGTACTTTCTATTAAAGGCATATGGAAACGCGAGCGTTTGCTTTCGTGCGACTTTTACTATTTGAGGCCAGACCGGGGAACACGCGATGAGTAAAAGTCGTGTGCACCCTGTCGCCCCCCTGGCCGGGTAAGAAAAATCCGGTAGAAGCACTGGATCTCTCAGCAAGTAACTAACGAATGAATCCACCCATTTGAAGCAAAGGGGACCCTATAAAAAACCTCGTCCGAAAATAGTTTCATAGATATCTCACATCTATAATTGATTTCTAAAGATGATTGGGGTTTTCACCTCTAAAAATGTCCTCTTCCAAAAAATTACCACGATGCTAATATAAGTTGCCTAAAACACTAGAGGTATTTCAAAGCGCTCCTAAAGAATGTCCATTTTGTAACCCGGTGTTTCCAACTATCTCTAAAAACTGATTTCTAGGTAGGACATATAACCCGTCTCTAGAAATATATGCAGATTGCAGAATAAGAAACTTCATCTTTCCCAAATTAAATAGGATGAAAAAACATTATGTCAAAGTTGTTGAGCTAGAAGACATTTCAAATTTGTAATTTATAACTTTCATTTAAATTCACACTACTACAAGAATAACTTTAGGAGATAGCTCAGTTTTACTATTAAGGAGCCGGTCAAAAAACTTCTATGTTTTCAAAAATACTTTGCTATTTTTAGGTGGACAACCGATTTACAAAGACACCTACAGATCTATTGCCTCAAAAAAATCAATTAATGGTCGTTTTCCCCTTAATAAGCCAAGCCTACTAACCTTTCCGACCCAAATCCCAAGTCTCCACAGGTCCAAACCACTTGAATGGATTCCGCTAAGTCCCTAACTTCTATCTTGGGCGACCCCTTGCTTGCTCTCACCTCTCCTCTCCCCCTCCATACCTTCCCTCTACTTGCTCTTTCCTTCAATGGAGCAGGGCATGGGCATATGAAACCGGTGCAATGCCCAGCCCGATGAAAGTAGTGGCAACCCTAGTGCCCTAGGCGATAGGAATTGTCAAGAAACCCTATCTTTCATACGAAGAAAGAAAAAAAAACTCCTATTTAATAAGCAAGCATTATTTTGTGCTCATATCAAAATAATTAATAAAATATTTTTCTAGAATCTGCAACAATTCTAATTTCATCAAATGGAGGCCGGGATTTAGCTCGCCTCTAAAAATCATTTTTTAGAGACAGGCTGAACTCTAGCTGCCTATACAAATATTTTCTAGAATTTGCAATTTAGATAGAAAATAACAAAGTTAAAGGTTTAACTTAGGAGAGACCAACTGTAACATCCAGGCCAGGAACACGTCCTAGGCGAAAAGATTCTAATTAGCTACAGGGGGTGTTGACACTCCTTAACGTCACTACGAAAATAGATATAAAACCTATCCTCAAAGAATGGTGCCAAAAATGCTGGTGAGCATATCTTAGCATCATCACTAAAGCGCCGAGTTGTTAGCCCCAAATTATGACATCAGGAGTATGGTATAAAATCATACCACTATTTAGAATATAAAATAAGTATTCGCAAGCACACAGATCAAATAACATTGTAGTATTTTACCCAGAGTATTACCAGATTGTTATTTATATTTTTTCCATGGGAAGGTCTATCGATGTATGTGTGTAGGGTAACTGAATAACCTATAGTGTAATGGATAGGCATAACCATGTCCTCGCTACTCAATGCAGGGGTAAGTCACAAGATAAATAATAAATATAAGAATAAATCATCAGCGTAGACAGATAGAGACTCCTAGTTATATCATTAGGGTTACTAGTAAAACATCAAGATATATTCCTAAGCTATTTCTAGCTACATGCCAATGCATACTATGGTTAGTGCAATTACACCTAGTAGTCATCGCAAAGATTAGTATTATATCTACTCATAGAGGACATACTAGGGAAGTTTAAGGATATAGCCCGCCCTTTCTTCGTATACGAATCCTACAATGCCTATAAACGGGGGGTAGAATACATAGGACTCAATGGGATTGTTACGTCCACGATCTACCACCAAACCCGGCCTATAGGGTGCATTCACAGGTAAACAATGTATAAGCACCATGCTTACACAATTTTGACCACTCACCCAACGATCAATTAGATGAGCACCATACGAACCTATGAATAAGTACTCCCTCCGTATAGAAATTAGATGTCGTTTAGGACAGTGGCACGGTCTCCAAAGTGTAACTTTGACTTGATAATTTTGTAAAAATACTCATCACAAAGTGATATATTTATACTTCTATGAAAGTATTTTTCAAGACAAATCTATTCATATAATTTTCACATTTCTAAACTCAACAACTTAAAAGTTATTCATGGCTTATGTTCCCAATGTTTGATCCAAACCTTGTCCAAAATGACATCTAATTCCTATACGGAGGGAATACATTATTAATCTAGCTATACTAAGCATATAACCATAATAGACAAAGAACATATAAACTATGAATATAAGCATAAAAGTATTCATCAATTCAATTGTAGCAATCATAGTATTTCCACACTAGAGAGCCAAGGGAGCAATGAACCAATTTGACACACTAATTTTTCTCCCGAGATTCACATGCTTGTCAGCACACTAGTCCCTATCGTGTCGACCATATACTGATCAATGTCCACTTCAAGGATTGGTTCCCCACTACCATTGAGGTCCAATATACACTGTTGCTCAAGATCGGTTTGATTCGAGAGCTCAGGATTGACGCTCCGGCCTATATAAACAGCCCCAGACCCTTCTCAATCCTTGAGAACATCCCTAAAACCGTAATTCATATGTATCTATTTAGAACAAGACACGCCAGGAGGATTAGATCTAGACTCTCTAATGTAGTAGATTAGTACCTCAGGAGAGAGGGTCGAGTCAGGCTCTCTTGCTCAAAAGTTTGGATCTAGACTTGGAGGCTCGGCAAGGCATTGTATCTTCACTTTTACACCTTGTAAGACTTATTATCAATTTTTCATATTTATATATGTATGGCTATGCTTACTTTAAAAATATATCTTGCTTAGTTAAAGTTATCATTACTTTTATGTGCGGATCCATAGAGCGGTTTGCTTGCTAGTTTACAGGTTAGGCTATGAGTAGCCAAGGTTTATGTAAGCATGGTGCTTATACGATGTTCTGCCTGTGAGTACACCATGTTCTTTGGTTGTGTGGTAGTGGGAGATGATAGGCCCATCTATCCTATGTAGGACCATAGTCACATCAGTCGACTTATCTCTTGTGGATGCTCTATCGTCTAAGCGGCGTCCAAAAGTGCACGAGTAGATTTAGTATTACCTATAGTTGGGTGTATATATACTTTGATCATGTGATAAAAATACCAAACAAATCTACCTCCCCGTTGTTTCTTGAGTTAACTAGTATACTTTGATCTATCCCCTGAGTGTCATTATGTTTAATTCCTATCATTACATGTACCCCTCGCTCTAGCTATGCTGGTATGTTAACTGATAGATACTCCTTTATTCAACAATCTCTACTCCATTGTTTTCCTATAGTAAAATATAAATAATGATACCTGGAATACTTCCAACAATATGCTACAATGGCATTCTGTGCGCTTGTGGAATCCTTCATATTCTATGTGCACTTAATTAATACCAATAAATATTTTTGGCGCCATTACGTTGCTAGCTAGTGAAACAATTGGCACATAGAATTAGATCATTAACGTACTACTAGCTTTAGTAGGATTAATCCTATTCCATTGAATTATGGAATAAGATAGGACTACAGATGCTGTTTTGACCTTCCAGCATACTTTCACAAGAAAATAAAAGAAGAGAGAAACATTGAAGAACTTAGGGAGCCTAAACAATTATGATCCATCAACACTGAAACCTTACCATATGTAGAAATGCCTTATTTTCTAGATGCAGCTAGCAAGCTGAATTGTCTCTAAAATGGACTTTTTAGAGGGGCAGTTGGTTTTGTAAAATGGACCCATGACCCATTTAGTTTTGAATTTGGTGTTTGATGATCAACACAACCAAATTGGACTAATGAATTTTAGAGTGTTTGTACTCTAGTCCAATAGGGTGAAAACATGACTTGAGCAAAGCTGATAAGGAGTTTCGATGATCAACACCTCAAGCAAGACACTAGAAGCTGAGTAGAAGACCCAAAAGATCAAGCAAAAGTTCAAGCACGAAGAATGGAACCAAGTTGGGCGCAAGGGTTGTGAAGAAATGAAGTAAACACTATTACAAAAATGATTTTGCGAGACGATGCCTTTTTTTATTAACAGAGGCGGACACAAAATCAAACCGTCATGGTTAACAGAGGCACACAATTTATATTTACCGTGGTGGTCAATAATAATCGCCTTGATAAATCTATTTACTATGGTGGTAAAAAAATAACTGCCTCGGTAAATTGATATACAAAGGTGGGCCATTTTTAGAGGCAGGCCTCTTTAAAATGCCCACCTTAGCTAATGAGGCCTAATCCAATACAAGACCAACTCGGCCCATTAAGTGGTCATGCTATATAAATGAAGAAATCCTAGCCTGGTCCTTTCTATCTATGTTGGTATTTCTTATGCACAATTAAAATATGAAAGATTCCACAAGCGCACAGAATATCATTGTAGCATTTTACTGGGAGTATTCCAGGTATTGTTATTTATATTTTACCACTGGAAAACAATGGATAAAGACATTAATAGTTCACCATCATGTATCTACTAATTAATACACCAACTAGACTAAAGTAGGGGTAAATGATAGATGATAGGAATTATGCATATATGACACAGACACACAGGAGAATTCTATGATAAAAGAGTAGATAGCTAAAGTGAGAGGACAACGGGAGAGTTTAAGGTTCCTAAGTACTTCTCTATTACTAGGGTTCTATAATAACTAATTCATGATAGATAAAGCAATCACACAATAGCACTTTGGAGCAGCAGTACCTTTCCAACTCTCGAATAAGACTGGAAAGAAGGTAGTTGGGGAAGGCTGCCAAAAAGCTCTACGAAACACCAACTCGACGTGATGGAATACGAAGGCCCTACAGAGTCGCCACCTCTTGGGCTACCATAACTAACTGTAAGAATTGAGCGCAATCTCAGGTAATCTATAGCCTAAACTCCATGTCTACACTATGGATTACTACTCTAGTCACACGTGATAACTAGAGCACCTAATACAGGCGGAGATCCTATGCTAAAGTATAACAACTATACTAACCAATCAAATATAATACATAAAAGTAAATAGAGAAGATAAAATATATTAAAGCATAAGTCTTACAAGAATAAATATAAAGACATACTAAATCTCTAAAGACTTCTCCAAAACCCGAACGCAGCTCCGCTCTCCCTAACTCTCTACTAGAACTAATCTACTAGATTGGAAAGTCTAGCCCTAATTCTCTAGAGGTGAGAGATCATCCTTTCGAGGGACGCCTCTACATCTCCATAATAATGTGGTGCCCCCTAGGGAGGGGGGTCTGGCCCTGTATTTATAGCCCGGTGGGAGAAACGTGAGCCCTTTGATCAAACCGACTTAAGGTACGGTGGAGATGCATCCATGAAGGTGGTGGACGAAGGTTCCAGAAGACGGAGGCGAGAGGCCGTATGGGGTGCCGGCCGGCCCAAGAGGATGTGCCGACCGGCCTGGGCCCAAGCCTATTCGGGCCCAGCTTCGATGAGGTGTTTTCTTGTTTCTTTTAGGGCCCAATGGCGCATGTTTCGCTCTGGAGTTGATATCTTTTGATTCTGGGCTCTGAATATAGCAAATGATATATCTGTTTTGATTATCTCGATGAACCCGTTGCAATGGTGCAGTCCAATTCCTTATTTGAGATACTTTTATTTGATGGAAAATTGCATACTCCTGCAAGACAAGCGAGAGCACCAAAACTCGTGAAACTCGTTAGAATCAAAACCTACAACTAGGTTTTGTAATTTATTTCATATCAATTTATGCAATAGTTGATGATTATATTAGGTGTTTAATGACTGTCAACAATCTCCTCACCCGACCATCAGCTCTCTCTGATCCCTCAACGATCTCTCTTCTCTCGCTTGACCCCTCCATCTCCCAGACCAGGCAGTGCCCCCTCCCCCTCCGTCTCCCAGACCCACACCCAGCAGCGAGGGGCACGGCTCAGGTGGCGATGCGTGGCATGATGATGAAGCGGGGCATAGCCCAAGCTGCGATGTGGAAGGCACAGTGGCGACGCATGGCACGGCGGCCAAGAGAGCCGTGGCCCGGGGAGGTGGCACGGGGGGCACGACGGCTAATAAGTGAGGCGCGACCCGGTGGATGTGCGGGGGTGCGGTCGTAGAGTGGGACTATGTCGATGTGGCGTGGATCCTAACTCTAGTGCGTCCCTCCTGCCCTGGCCAAATACGGTGTCGGTGGCGTCGACCTGGTGACAGGTGGCCCGATTCGATATCATGCATCCGGATCCTGGCAGAGGGGGTCGTGTGCCACGCGATCCAGCGTCGGCAGGCCTGCAGCGGCGAGGTGTGGGCCTGACGAGGATGTAGCACCGACGGTGGCTCATAGAAGGGCTCGGTGGGCTCGTCGATAAATTTTTTCTTTTTTTCTTTTTAATTGATTAATTGTGACCTTTGATGCGAGGTGGTCGAGAAAACCATCACGGTTAATCTTTTTTATTGCCACTATTAAGATTACTGTACTAGTGAAAGGGAGCGTTTCAGGGAGCTCCAGACCCTATGAACAGTGACTTCTGATCTAGATACTCACATCAGCAGCGATTCAAAACTCCCCTTCAGTGCCGGATTTTATCGCCACAACCAAAGCGACAGTGAAGTGGGATGATCATCAGTGGTGATTCTTTCAAACCGCCACTGATGACCATCAGTGACGGTTCTAGAACCGCCACTGATTTGGTTTTCAAAATCACAATTTAAATCCAAAAATAGCAAAAAAATAAAAAATAATTTTTCATCTAGGGAGGGGCCTCCTAGCCAGCCGGCTGCAAGTCACGTATTTTTCACATCAGATCATGCGCATGCAGCCGACTGGATTCGAACCTGTAACCTCCCCCTCGCGCGTATCCTCCTCTACCACTTCACCAGACTATAACTTGTTTTGGACCTCCTCATATTATACCCAACAGAGTAAAATTTGAGTATTTGAGATCCTAAATAAATTCAAATGAAAAAAATTCTCAACTACAAAGTTTGATAACTTTTTTGAGATCTACAACTTTCATGTTGGTCATTTCTCCATCCAAGGTCATCTAAAAAAGTCAAATTTCAAATTTGAGAAAGTCAAACGTAATTTTCTTTGACAAGATGATTTCAAATCAAAAAGTTGTCTCAAAGTTTCATAACTTTTTGAGATCTACAATTTTTGTTTTAGCCATTTATCCATTCGAGGTCATTTAAAAAAGCTTATTTTAGAAATTCAAATTTCAAATTTAAGACATTAAAACATAGTTTTACATGAGAAAATAAATTCAAATAAAAAGATTGTCAACTACAAAGTTCTAGAAATTTCTAAGATCTACAACTTTTATTTTGGTCATCTTTTCATGCAACTTTGTTTTATCAGCTCAAAATTTGAATTTCAAAATTAACTACTTCAAAAACATTTTGAAAGTGTAAATGATTTCAGCTCAAAAAATCTTGAATAACAAAGTTGTGCAACTCATCAAGATCTAAAACTTTTATCTTGGTCATTTCTTCATCCGATAAAGTAATAGTGGCATTATTCACAAATCTTATATATCCCTCGCATAGTTTCCTAAAGTATAAGAGAGCGATGTAAAATTTGTGAACAACATTACTATCACTTTGTCAGTAAGAAAATAACCAAAATAAAAGTTATAGATCTTGATGAGTTCTACAACTTTTAGCCAAAGATTAAAAAGAGAAATCAAGGTTCTTCAAGAATGCATTAAATTTCAAACATGAAGTTCAAACTGAATTTTGGAACATAACATGATTTCAAATGAAAAAAGTTGTAAACAACAAAGTTGCATAACTTTTCAAAATCTACAATATTCGTTTTGGTCATCTTTCCATCAAAATCCATCAAATTTTTGTGCTTTATTTTTAATATTCGATTTATGGCTAAAAAACCGCCACCGATGGCCCTCAGATGTGGTGGTGCCATCGATGGCGGTTTGTGGCTAAAACAACCACCGATGGCCCTCAGATCAATGTCCGTTCTTGACTAGAGCCGGCAGTGATGTTTGAACTCGACATTAGTGCCCATTTTGTCTACAAACCGGCAGTGATGTAGACCTTCAGTGTCGGTTATTGCTGCTGCTAGGCTTATTTTTTATTTTGAAGTGTACAACCGGCACTGAAGAGATATCCGTGCCAGTTACCTAAAACCGGCATAAATGTTGCCGACACTGAATATCAATTTTGTAGTAGTGGTAGACCTGTGGACAATGACTTGGACCATAAAAAGTGACTCCGGATCGATCATGAACAGTAACCATAAGGACCATTGACTAGCTCAGTTCGGTGCTATGCAAGAAGATTTTAGAGAGCGTGTGAAGCTCCGGACTCGGTCTGGTTGGAAGCTTAGGACTATTGGTAGCCGGTTGTTGGCCCCACATGTCAGCAATAGAGGCGCAGAATGGTTGGTTCAAATAGTCGTCTATCAGTGACAGCTGGAGGGAACCAGACCGAGTGACTAGTGATTCAGGACTAGTAACAACGAGACATTTTTTTTTGCGGAAACAACGAGATATCTGTGGTGACTTCGTGAGCCTCATAATCTCCCAGCGCAGTTACAAATGTGCTCACAGAAGCTGTATAGAAGTTGAGTGTGTACGTACGTGTTCATAGAGGATAAGCGTACGTACTATACTACAATTCGCAAAAACAAAAAAAAAATGGCACTGTCCCGTATTGATTAAATAAAACAAAAGTTGTGCATGGTTACCGCCTCCAATTCAACGACAACGAGACATGAAAGCATTCTGTGGGCATGCCTATTTACAATAATGTACATATCATTTAATTTGGATCGGAGAATATATATGCATGTATATATGTTGGTGGGTATCGTGATTCGTCTTGGACTTGGACCGACGTCCCTTGTCGAGATCGACTCCACAAGCACGGTCATGCATGATTGGGCGGGAATCTAGCGGCATGCATGCAACTGATCAGCCGCAAGCAGGAGATGGACAGATGGAGCCACACGTCAGCACACATCGCTTTATTTTTCCGGCCCTAGCTCACGCGTGTACTGTCACACACATGCCTGCCTGCGTAGATCCATCCGTGCATGCATGGATCATTCATTCATTCATTCATGTGTCACGTCCTTTCAATCTGAGGACGATGCATACAGTGCATCGATCGATCAGAAACGTGTCAGCACGCTGCAGGGTGTCAGCCCATCTGATGGAAGCATGCACATTTGTGTCATCGTACGCAACAACGCAATACTAGCAGAAGGGCACAAAAGTGGCCGATCCTTAGGCCAACCGTTGCGAGGGCTTTCAGCTGGATGTCGGCAATGCATGCAGACTGCCACATAGACACAGCACTGTAATGGTTTTCTTGGCTGGTATATAAATGTCTAAAAAATGTTCAGGATAGCACTGTTTACACGATCTGAGAAACCTACGACCTTCGTAGCTGCGAGGTGGCACAGTACAGCTAGCTATATTTACAGCTAGCTAGCGCGGCTGTTGTGCATGGTGCATGCATGATCGATATATATACGATGATAGATAGATGCATCATGCATGTGCACAGATAAGGGTTGTACAAGTGACAGACGAATGCGCAGAAACAGCAGCGTGCTTCCAAGCAGCGATGCGTTAGCGTTACATACAGTATCTTTGATAATATATATGCAGAAAACCTCATCTATGGCTGCGCCGAAAGCTACCAAGCTAGCTCTCTCATGCAAGCATAAAAATGTCCTATACATTGTTGGTTGCTTCAGCCGCCAGGAGAAATACCTCTGAAACTGCTATGAGAAAATTCTGTTGTACCAGTGCCTAAGTACAATGCCATGGAAGTTTTGCTATTTCATCCATCCCAATTTACAAAGCGTTTGACTTTTTTGACACTAAATTTGATCACTCGTTTTATTCAAAAAATTTTATAAAATATTATTTCATTTGTCGTGACTTGCTTTATTAATAAAAGTTCTTCAAAAATGATATAAATTAACTATTTTTACATAAATTTTTTTTAAATAAGACAAGAGTGATCAAACTTGAGGTTAAAAATATTATTTTATTTGTCGTGACTTACTTTATTAATAAAAGTTCTTCAAAAATGACTTAAATTTAACTACTTTTGTATTACTTTTTTTGAATAAGATGAGTGATCAAATTTGAGGTTAAAAAAGTCAAACGTTTTAGGATGGAGGAAGTACTTTATATATAATACGAGTAAACATACATACATTGTTCATGTTCCGAATAACTAGACTCAGCAGGACAGCTAGTGCTATAATTTGTAGTATATCGTGTCAACAAAACATTCCTGGGGGTCTTATCTGGCCACTCACGAGGTCACGCCTCACTAGGACTAGTATTCCCTCTGTCCCTTTTTAATTGTTGTTTGCGCTTCCCAAGAAATAAATACTGATAATTTTAATAAATACTAAATATTATCGATTAGTATCATAATTAGTATCATCAGAAAGATCTTTGGATCTAGTTTTTTAACAAATTTATTTAGAGACATAAATATTGCACGTATTTTTTATAAATCAAGTCAAACTCGTGGCACGAAAACCCACGGCGACAATTAAATAGAGACGGGGAAGTATTTCCATATTCTCACGCTTGCAGCTGCAGTGCTGCTGGCAGTACATAGACATAGCTTGACAGGTTCATGCATCAGGGAGCACACGAATCAGGAGAGAAGAAGCACACAAGACGACACACCGACCTGTGGATTAAACAAACCAAAGTACCAAACCAAGCTAATTAATGAGCACATACTACTCTGTCCCAAATTATTTGTCGTCTCCGGTTTTCGTGCCACAAGTTTGACTCGATTTATAGAAAATACGTGTAATATTTATGTCTCCGAATAAATTTGTTAAAAAACTAGACCTAAAGATCTTTTCGATGATACTAATTATGATACTAATTGATGATATTTATTATTTATAAAAATTGCCGACAATTGTTTCTCGGTAAGCGAAAGCGACAATTATTTTGGGACGGAGGGAGTATGTATATATGCATGTATCTTGTGTGTGAGTCATCACTCATCAGTGGTAAGTACAGCACCTACCATATATACATACATATTTTGTTATGCATGGGAGCCTATATGCATGAATATATCAGCCAGCATATATATAATTCAATAGAGATATTAAATTTTTTTTTGACGCCTCTCATCTGGGTACAGCTGTAGCATCTGTTCGTACACACGCACGCCCACTCAACGCACTCACACTACTCACACCACCCATGTACAAACAAAACTACAACTACACTCAGATCTGAAACCGCGTCCTTCTTGAGATCACCGGAATCCTCTGACTCCGTAGACGATGGGCACGTCGTATTCCCCTTGTGGCTCCACGCGTGAGAGGCATGCGCTTAGAATCCATCCAAGCGGAGACTGTTTATTTAGGGAACACTGTTCCCGGTGGGAAACCAGCGTCGAAGCTGGGCTTCGAACGCTGGTGGCGTTGCTCGCACCTGGAGCCAACGACCAAACGAGCTAAACCTCTGCACATGCATTTATATTCTATTCTAGTCTATCAAACTACTATAATATAGTATAAACCAAAGAAAAGGAAGTTTGTCCTTCACTTTTCACACGAAGTGCCCACCTGTCCCCGCCCAACAACATAAGAAACCCTAGGCCACCCACCGGCTCCCCAAAGAGAGGTCAGTTGATCCTGCAAAAATTTTATGGTCCGATCCCACAAGTTCGCTCTACGGCTCCCAGTGCTCCGGCCGCCGGCCGGCCGGCCGGTTCACTTTAATTACCCACCCAGAAGGGTAGCACGTCAAATGAGGTTGCCTTCTCCCATTGCTATATCTATATGAGGTCGGATTGTTGCGTATATATGGATCCATCTACGAAAATGGAATATCATTAGAAACGGGAGACTATATTATATATTTACTCTTTTCATATTGATTAGAGAAGCACTTGGAATACATTGGCACATTACTCTATTAACGAAGCTAGAGCTATTTTAGTAAAGTGTATGATAAAGCAACTCTGCTTGTTAAGCAAAATAGCTCATAATCCCTAAAATAACTATCTTTTTTTCTCCTCAGTTTTTGCCCATCTCACCTTCTCTCCCCCATGGGACCTCTCTCTTTCTTCCCCATGCGGCCATCACCAATACCCACGCGCCGACCCTAACCAATGTTAACAAACCACGCGCCTTGACCTCCTCGTCACCCGCGCCCTCCCTCCCTGACACCTGATGGCTGTGCCCTGGCGGTCTGCCTCCCTGATGCACGCCCAGACGGCTACGTACCCAAACGGCTGCACACTGGCACAGTAGCACCCAACCTTGGCCGCTCCCTGTGTAACCCGGTCATGCGTCCTCAATGGTGGGCCACGTGCTCTAACGGCCCACGTATGCATGGCGGATTATATGCCACGGCGACCACACTCTAGTAGATTCGCTAGGGGAAAAGTAGTACCTTCATGTACAAAGGAGCCCATGTGTGTGCATAATGGAGCCAGGTGAAGCTTTTATTTTTAGCTCTATCACCGTCCTTTTGTGTAAGTGTTTGGTTTTACTCGTTTGGTACAAAACAGCTCCAACGAGGCCTAATTAGTAGTACATATGTTTTTGGTTTATACTTCTGTTATATATATACGTGGCAGGTGATATATGTATCATATAATTAATCTCTCATTCTTAACTATAAGTGACTAATTTTGGGATTACCATTTTTAAGGTGACACATATATAGCCCTTTCAATTCAATGGTGCTTATATATGTCAGCATCTTTGACACGGTCAAAGTTGGAGTCAACTAAACAGCAAATGCTGGTTAATATTATATAGTGTGGCCCGCACAAAAAGCAGATTGTAACTTATGAATAGGGAAACTGGTATTTTTTTGTTGTGGCGTGCTAATTGTATACCATTCCAGCATACAGAAAAAAATGTTAATTAGTTCCAAAAGGTAATACATGCTAACCAGCATAATAATAAAACATTTGTATATGGACGATACGATCCAATTTATGCAAGATAAAGTGGTATATGTAGGCACCATGAAGACACGACCACGTTCTAGTGTCTCCCAATGAACAAAGCTATTGTTAGTATGATGATTGCAACTAATTCTTTGTGTTTTTACTTTGTCTGGAGCATGATTATGATTATATATTATATAATATTAGCAAATGTGTCTGTTTGTTGTGTCGAAATGTAAACCTTGTTGCATGATTATGATTAATATTAGCAAATGTGTCTGTTTGTTATGTCGAAATGTAAACCTTGTTGCACAGTCATATGAACGACTAGTGGCTCAAAAATTCATGTAATAGTCATATCATCAATTTCAATATAATATAGTAGAATCGGCGTCCACATCGTCGCAGCATGCAAAAACATGTGTGATTATAACTCGTTTGAGGATGGGTAGGGGTCTAAGGTGAAATACAGATGAGGAGAGATGCGATGGCACTCTAGGAGTAAAAAAAGGAAAGAAAAATAACTTTGCTCTTTAATAATAGCTTTATATTATGTAGCAAATATATCCGTACGTTGCAATGGGAGAAAAAAAAAACTCTCAAACGCTAATGCTAAACTAGAATGGGAATGTTACATGTCTATTTATGTTTTACACTTTCTATTACATTTTAAAAGTATAATTTGTTTTATGATGATCATGACATCTAAATATAAGATAATGTTGGTGATATCCTATGAATCCTCCTGTATGGAATTAAAATGCAGATGCAAATGTAGAAATATTAACTCGTAAATATATCATAACTTTAATTTACATACTATTCATGTGTTATTACAATTAGAAATCAAGTTTCTTGACATCCTTTGTGCTCCGATAAAAATCTGTAGTTCTAGTATCAGATTAAAATCGACAATAAGTTAGTTGCTATAAAATGGGAGACCTCCTCGCTTATTTTCCATAAGATGGTTTTTATCGGGGACTGTCGTGCATGGTAATGTATGGCTTAGAGAGATACTCCCTCCATTCCAAATAGTAAGTCATTTTGATTTTTCTAGATATTTACAATTTCTATTACCAACAAACATCGCTTTTGCAAGGCAAGTTAATTACTGCATATATATTAACTGAGTTGGTTGGTGAAGACGAGCTCTATAAGTATTATACGGGCTTATTTGGAAAGGCTCCACCTCAGGCTTTGGCAATGGCTTTTGCGAAGAAAGTCATACCAAACACTTAAATCAAGGACCGTTTTGTGGTAAATAGTATAGGAGTCAGAGTCGTTTGAGTGTAGATAGGGAAGGAGTTGCAATTTATAGCTCCTCGGCTGCTCTAGCTAGCTCGTCTCGCCTCCTTCCGAAGGAGCACTTGAGGATGAGGTATACCAAACAACGTCTAAAATGCAAGTTCAAACAAACCAGCGGCACCTAAAATGTACTAACCACCCCTTCACAGAACATGCATGACAATATAAAGCATAATCACTGCCTGCGCTGTTTGCTAGCTAAATGACCCGATTATCATATTAGCTAGCCAACAAAAGACAAGAACTCTCTCTCTCCCCTCTGTCTCTCTCTCTACTGACTAGTGTCTACGCACACGGAGCCCTATAAGTAGAGAAGAGACCCAGACACTTCTCAATTATGCCTCCACTCCATTAGGTTTGCCCTGTGTCGGTCTTCCCTCCTCCCTCTTCTATTCCTGCGTCCCTTTCCACAACGCTGTCTCATCCTAGCTCCCTAGCTTTGACCGTTTCCAGGCTAGCTACCCTGTTCATCCTCTCCGATCCCCCAGACCACCCACCATGGACTCCCACCTCGGCGGCCACCACCACCGCGGCGGGGAGGGCGGCGAGCCAACGACGGCGAGGTCGCGGTGGGCGCCCAAGCCGGAGCAGATCCTGATCCTGGAGTCCATCTTCAACAGTGGCATGGTGAACCCGGCCAAAGACGAGACGGCGCGCATCCGCCGCCTCCTGGAGCGCTTCGGCGCCGTCCGTGACGCCAACGTCTTCTACTGGTTCCAGAACCGCCGCTCCCGCTCCCGCCGCCGCGCCCGCCAGCTCCAGCAGGCCTGCGGCGCCGGCGCGACCTCCCAGCACCAAGCTGCCGCCGCGGCAGTCGCCGGCAGCAACCTCCACGGCCTCAACGACAGCGTTTCTCTCTTCGCCATGCACGGGCAGGGCCAGGCACGCACCGGCATGTCCGCGGTTGCGCCGATGCCGCCTGCGGTCGCGTCACCCCACTTCTTTAGCGACGACACCGATATGGACGGCGGCGACGACCTCTTCGCCATCTCCAGGCAAATGGGGCTCATGTCACGCGGCGGCGGCGGCGGTGACCAGTACCGTTGCGGCTACACGGCTAACGACGCCTCCTCCCAGCTGAGCTACCAACCAACTGGTGGTGAGTGTTCTTAATTAGCAGTGTTGTGCATTGCATTGCATTGCATGTGGAATCTCATAGATATATATTGCATTGTGTATATATGCACAATTTGTGAGAATATGATATGTAATCGATGCTCGCATAGTCGTAGTGTGATGTGTGATTATGCGCCAGGCAGGGGTTAATAATTGATGGATGACAAATAATTGTAGGGACGACGACGACGGCGTCTATCCAGGTGTTCATCAACGGCGTGGTGTACGAGATGCCCGGCGGTGGCGCATTGCTGGACTTGGCTGGCACGTTCGGGCGTGACGCGATGCTGGTTCACTCCTCCGGCGAGATCCTACCGGTGAACGAGAACGGCGTCCTCATGAAGAGCTTGCAGATGGGGGAATGCTACTACCTGGTAGGTGAACCAGCGCTGATGCATAAGAGTAGTACTAGCTAGCTAGCTATGTTGTCAATTAATTATGACATTCGTTATTTACAGCGTTATTTGACTGATTAAAATCTGTTTTCTCCTTTTTCCAGGTTTCGAGATCAACTTAATCAGCTAGCCTGCTGTGTGTATGATGATGATTCAAGTCATGTGCTAGGAAGCACGAACACTTGATGAGTAGATTGTTAAGTCCAGATCTTAAGTCAGTGTGCGTACTAATGCAATGTGTTGTTCTCTCTATCTCTCTCTTCACATCGATGTATATTATTATCTGAATGCATCGTCCCCTTGAGAGTTTCCTTTTCAGTGTTCTGGAGATTTTATTTGCTTGTAGCTGTTGAGTGGATAATCCAAATGACATTCCTCATTATTCCATCATGCTTGAGCTGTCAACTCAGGCATGTACTTTATATGCCAATGGCAATCTCAAGTGCATGTACCTCTCATGGAGGCAACTGTTAAATGATATTTCTTTGTACTCCGGCCTTCTGTCTAAACAGATTTTAATTATTATAAAAATCTTAGACTGATGATCTTTATGGAGAAGAAAAACTTGGACGCCTCTCATTAAGTCATCTCTTTGTTGTCCTTTTATACCCGCTTCATTTTGTTAGGACAATCCCCACCCAGAAACAATCCTTCAGCAAAAGTTTAGCATAGGTCACATTAAGTGTTTGATACAAATTAGGAAGACTAAACATGAGCTAATTTAAAACTAATTGCGTAAGTTGTGGCTAAGTCGCGATACGAACCTATTAAGCCTAATTAATATATGATTAGCATATGCTTACTGTAGCATCACATTGGCAAAACATGGACTAATTAGGCTCAGTGGATACATCTTTCGAATTAGCCATGGCTTATGCACTTAGTTTTGTAATTAACCTATGTTTAATATGCCAATTAGACTCCAAACATTCAAATTCTATGAATCTAAACACGATAGTTTCTATACCTATCCGTCATGCAAGCACTATATATAGAAATCATATTGCTATCAGATAATTTCTTTAAAATATTAGTTTTTATCCAATCATGTGTCTTTTCTCTCCTATTCTCTACCTATCACATCTCTTTATACTCCCTCCGTCCCATGGAGACTGTCGTTTTAGCTTTTTGGACTTCATGTTTGACCATCCGTCTTATTTAAAATATTTATGCAAATAATAAATAAATCAATCAATATTCAAATATATTTGTTGATAAAAGAAATCATAATAAAATAAATTATATTTATACAAAAAATTTGAATAAGACGAATGATCAAACAAGATGGCACGGAGTCCAAGGTGACAAACTCAATGGGACGGAGGGAGTATCTCGGTTTCATTGTAAACAAGGTTTCTTATCAGAGGTCCTCTCTTTGGCAGTGCTTTGGCTTGTCAAAAACGGTGAAACTAGTAAATCCACTTTTTATGGCTTCAGCTTCATTGCTAAAACTGTTGGGATTCACCACTGTTTGCATGGTTTTAGCTTCGGAGGTTGTTTTACCTGTAAGTGTTTGGCGGGGCTTTCCAAAAAGCCGTCTCCCTGTAGAAGTCATACTAAAGAGGATATGAAAAGTATTTTCTCATTTCTTTTCATTAATTTTATAGTGCCATATCACTATTTTACTTTTTTTGAAACTATATCACTATTTTACTTAGTTGACACCCTTATTTGATGAACATATAAACTATATGCTAGTTTCTAGGTTAGGACCTACCCTTAGCCACATGCAATTAAAAGCGCATGGAGTAGATTAAGGAAAGAATGAAGTGCCAATTACAAAACACCACGCATTCAGGATTATTCTTACAAGTCACCTGCGGCTGCAACGAGGGGAAGTGTTCAAGAGATCAATGCTGAATTACAAGCCAAACAAACCAATGAAGCTCGTCCAAGGTAACCACCCCCTTTCAGCATTATAAGAAGCCCAGTAGCGAAGGTGCAAGATGCTGTGTGTAAATGCATATATTCAATTTTGTCTGGCCAGGCATCCGATCCGTAAATATGATTGTTAGTGCCTGGGAAACGCGTGCCGTGGCGCCTTAGAGAGTCACGGTGATCAGAGCCTGCCCGACAACAGAAGCAGCAGTTTTTCTTTTTTTTTTTTTTTTATTACAGGTAGGTACTCAATTCTGGTGGCCTGCGCTGTCTAGAGCTCCAAGCAAAAACTTTCAGCAAAAACTTTCGAGGTAGACAAGAGGCTGCAAATTGTCCAGGCAAAATTGGCCCAGGGCTGCATCCAAACACACTATCAGCCCAGTGCAAGCAAAGTCAGCCCAAGCAACAAAGGCCTCTTTGGTGACATTCAGTATTCACTAGCGAAGATAAGCACCTCTCCGTTTTAGGATGCAAAAATTAATCGATGCAGCATTAGCCAAATCGTGGCCACTTCATGTCTTGCGCACGTACGTTTTGTTGACATAATAAGATTTAATAGTGTTTCGCCTTTGCAGATCCGGTTATTGATCGGCTCCTGTTTTAATTTTCATATATTTTTATTTTTACTTTAGGGCAACGAATTGAATCTGAGTTTCCTTTTTTACCTATGGGTTATTACCATGGCTATGCTAACAACAAGGACCACGGTGAAATGCAGTCTGAGACCCACAACACACAGTAAAATTGGTCATATAAACCGGACAAGCCGGCTGATTTCATTATAGAAAAATATTGTTCGAACGGTTGATAAGACAAGCAAACATCATCTCTCATTGATTCATCTTTAATGACAAGAATTCAGGCGACAACACAGTCAAGGTTAGTTAATTATCTTCACGGCAATAATGCAGTGAATTACTTGTTTTGTCGGTACACGGCACTCTCATCGTCACCTTCGGCTATCTTCACTCTTCAGTCTGGGTGTCCAAATTAATCTACCTTCACCAGCAACTCATAGACGCTTGTCTTTCTCGTCTCTCATGAATGGCGTCTCCCTTTTAGGACCTGTTATCAAAATTTTCCAAGCTAAAGGTAGTCATGCTATAGTTTCTTTTCAGCACCTAATTGGTTACATTCTTAGCCCATTATATTACACACTTTACATACTCACTTTTTTATACCAAACTTTGCCACAGTGTGGTTTTAGTTTTGTTCGTCGCATTTTCTATATGGTCATATATCACAGTTTGTCGAAACTTAGTATTGCAAATTCAAGATGGAAAGTAAACGGTGCAAGTTCTTTATAAATGGAAAGTAAACGGTTCTCTTTTCTGTTTTTGAAAAAAAAAGGGATATACCTCAGCTTTTAAGAAAGCAAGTGTGGTACAAACATCTGCTGGCAGCAACACAGCAGCTCAACAGATGGCCGCTAGAAGATCACAGCCTTCAAAAATAGGCCCTACAAAAGACAGTCTGATTCGGTTCTGTTCCAAGCTGTCACAAGGCCCCAGCTGCAGCGCAGCGACAGCTGCTCGTATAAATCGGCTAATAAGATAAGCTGGCTAATTTGTTGAAAGAAAAATATTATTTAAACGGCTGATAAGCCCGACTAATAAGACAAACGAACAAAACCGACACTTGGGGATTCAAAACACACGAAATTGTTAGTAATTATAGAAGCTACAGATATGAATTATTTCAATTAATTATAGAAAAGCATAGATCGAAAGGTACAGCAAAAACTTTATATTAAAGTATACCATATTATGTGTTCATTTATAGATCTACTCATGTTGAGTTTAAGAAAATTAGATTTTTCATTTTATGATTTTTCTGTAATTTACTATATTTTTTCAAAAATTCAGCCAAAATAAATAAAAAAAAGACTAGCAAAATCTTTGTACAAAAAGTATACCATATTATATATTCACTGCATAGATCTACTTACATGGAGTCAATAAAATTAGATTTTTTATTTTATAATTTTTTTTACTTACTATGATTTTTTAAAAAATTAGCTAAAAATAAAAAGAAAAAGATAAAATCACTGTCATTGTAGCAAAACCACCGTCAAAACCACTTCAGGGAGGTAAAAAGCGCATGATTTGAAAAGTGAAGGAAGATTATTTGTCCGGTTTTAGAGTTCGGGAAGAAAAAACAGATTTTCACGAAAGTTGAGAGAAAAAGTAGACTTAGTCCATGCGCAATCTGGTTGACAAATTTAACATGGTTTGCTTGTGTAGTCTGAGGTGATCTCAAACTTCATTTTTCATTGAAAGCATTTCTTACGTAGCCCTTATTGAAACTTGCCTTAAGTAGCCTTTCTGCCTTGGCCTTGATCTAGATTTTTTTACCTATTCAGCCCTACCGGCGTATTGACCAATTCACCCCTGAGAATTTATGAGGAACCAAAGGACACTACCAGGCAGGATACCATTGCAACATTATCACCAGCGAAGGTTCCTGTATCCGTATTTCGTAACGTTTTTTTCCCTTTCCATTCTCCGTCCAGTCATCACGTTCATGTTTTCCTTACGTTTGCTTTATACAAGCATTTGTAACCCTTTTTCCCTTTCCATTCCGCCCACCGTTTCCTACTCTTTTTTTTTTTCTTTTCTAGACTAGAGAGTATCTACGGTTTTTTTATTATTAACATAAAAGTAATTGATAAATTGAATCAGAGTTTTTAACAAACAAATTTTTCAACCACTAGGTAGTAGTTGTAGTTTTAATGAAAAAAACTGTGAATAAGTCTGTGGTCTAGTGGTAGGATTGTCCAATTGGGGCGCTACCCACCGAGGTTAAATCCTCGTGCTCGCACCTTTTTCTAGAATTTTTTCAAGATTTCTCAGCGTTTCCTCGTGCTCGCACCTTTTTCTGGGATTTTTTAGGATTTCTCAGCGTTACTCCCTCTGTCCCATGGACTTTGTCGTTGGAAAACCGTGCCCCCTTATAAACACGCTTCTCGGGCGACATATTCCATGGGACGGAGGGAGTACGCTTTAAGTGGTAAGCGTGGTAACTTTGGGAATCTCTAGATGTGTCGGCTCAGTTCTTCGGAGGTGCTCATAGGGGTAGGGTTTGCGTGCGTGTGTTCATAGGGATGAGTGTGTGTGCATATTGTGCGCATCTGCATTATACTGTGTTCATAGGGATGAGTGTGCGTGCGTATTGTGAGCATCTGCGTTGTACTGTGTAACGTTCCCGTCGACGACGAGGCGCTAGTGGTGACTTCAGGAATCTCTAGATGTGCCGGCTCAGTTCTTCGGAGGTGCTAATAGGGGTAGGGTTTGCATGCATGTGTTCATAGGGATGCATGTGCGTGCATATTGTAAGCATCTGTTGTACTGTGTAATTCTAAAAAAAATTATGATTATTAGAACCTATATCAGCTGATACTTACATATATAGCAAGGTTTCGGAAACTGTTGGCCGATTTAAATTTAGTGGGACCTCCTTATATTTTGCATAATCAAGCCGCAGCAGGACGCATAATTGTTCCTTTGAGGTCCTACACACGGCATCTTGGCTCCAAACACAAGCCTGATTACTCCAAGCAATGAATCTCATACACATGCTTTCATAGTGTCGGGTACCAAAAATAGGGCCCCCCAGACAAGTCATATAAACCGGGCCCAACAAACGCAAAACCAGGCCTCACAACAACAAAACGCGGCCCATCGAGGCCCAGCAAGCTCCTTTCCGCTTCGTTCGAGCCCTCCTCAACCGAAGCCCTCGGACGGGAGCTGGCCTTTCGCCTCGTCCGAACCCTCCTCGCCGAGAGCCTCAGACGGGCGCTAGCTCCCCGCCTCGCCCGAGCCCTCCCCACTAAGGCCTCGGACGAGCCCCCGCCTTCTGACTCGCCCGAGACTCTGCGCCTAGGCCTCGGACGGGATGCTTCACGCTCCCTGGTCAAACCAAGCCTTTGACTGCACGTATATCTGCCACCCGTCTCTCTATAGTTCTTGTCAGAGTGACGCAATCCCTTGGCAGGATAAGGAGGCCGTCCCATCACTATTCATGCCCGCGCTCAGGGTTTCATCACCCTCCACGGTGATGGCCATGCCCACCATTGTGGGGCACTGTTTTGCATACTTTCTGTGACAGGTTAAATCACCGAAGCCTTGGGGCGCCGGCTGCCACGCCAAGGGCCGTCATCCGGTGTCATCTTCCGTACAGGGGTCAGGTCAGGCGGGACGCCGGTCAAACAATAGTCCCTCCCGGGTTTTCTGAGCCTGGGATGGGCAGCGACTGCCCCGATGACCATCCTCCCCTGTGCCAACTACTCCACGTACGGCAGCAGGCTCCGAGGCCCTCCAAGCCTCGGACTCAAGGCGAGTCAAAGCTACAGCAAGCTACAGGGCTCGGACGCGCCCTCCATCGCCACTCCGTCAACTCACACAGGGATAGATGTCTTCTCCACCGCCAGGACTGGGGAGGTGACGCCCCACACCTGCGCCCATGACCACCAACAAGGCTGGCCATACACAACAGTGCCGCCACCCACTCCGGGGCCTTAGCACAAAGAAGGCTGCCGGCTCCGAGGCCTCGGATCAGGGGAGGAAGACGCTCACGACCCCTTCACGTGCACAGCCACCCTTTGTAAACCCCATTCTCCCCTTACGGCTATAAAAGGAGAGGACGGGGGCCCTTAGCGGGCTAGCTCTCACTAGCACGATATTGGCATTCCACTCAATCAACCACGGACTTGGGTCCAGCGCCCTCTCTCAACCGCTTGTACACCCCTACCTACAAGCACCTAGGTGCAAGATAATACAAGTCATCCTCCCCCCACTAGACATAGGGCCTTCTCTTGCCCGAACCAGTATAAATCCTTGTGTCCATCTTGCACACCTTCCAGAGTTGGGAGCACGCACCATAAATTTACTAGTTGGCACTAGAACCACCAGTTCTAGCACCGACAGTTGGCGCGCCAGGTAGGGGAGCTGTGCGTGTTTTCGCCTCTCTTTCCACCGAAACTCCGGAATGGCCGACAGCCGCGATGAGGTGTCTCAGGACGCTTCCGGCCCCAACTTTCCCCCACCACGGCCGCTGGAGCTGGGTACCGTGATCCGGTTCGGTGGTCTCGAGTTCGTGTCGCTGGGCACCCAGTACGACATGGAGCTCCTTCCGCCCAGGGCCCAGGAGTCTCCCAACGAGGCTCCCGCGGCCCCATCACGGGCCCGGCGCAGGAGGCGCCGTAGCGCACATGCTCGCCATGCTCGGCAGGCGCGTCATGCCGCCAGAGACCTGGAGGAGGATCTGGCCGCGCTGCATTTGGGCAACGGAGGCCGCCCCAACGCCTCGTGACCAGTTCCACCACCTCCGCTGTTCGGCCTCACCAACGCCGCCACCACGTACGCATCGTTGGTCTCCACCAGCTTGGGGCCTATGATGAGCTCCCCGGCCCCCCAAGCGCTTCGTCCGGGGTCTGACACGTCCGCTCCAGCCCGCGTCCTACCCCGACTTTGAGGGGCACCGGGACCAGGTGGGCAAGAGTAGACCATTCCGGGTCCCACTACGTCCCACGCAATGCAGGCGCTACACGGAGGCCACGGGCCCCGTGGGCTAATGCCGGTGCACGCATTCACTTTCGGGTACCCGACTCGGACTCGCCGGGACGACATGTACGACCCAACCCGCGAATGCTTTCACGTGGAGATCGGCGATCTCGGCAACGGCGGCGGCGGCAAGCTGCGGCGGTGACCAGGACCGCGACCCGGGCATATCGCCCGGCCGACCCGGGCGGGCGCAATGCCTCAGGACCCCAAAGACGTCCCGACCAGTGGGCGGGGAGCGGCAGACTCCGCCGCGCATGGGCCCCGAGGGACTGGCGACCCGAGGCGGCCACCCCCGGGGGCGGCGGCACCCTGTCGAGCAAATTCGGGGAGCTTGGGGACAAGCTCGAGCACGACCGTTTTTACGCTACGGCAAAGATAGGCGCGTTCGGCGCGGCGCCCCGCGTGGCACGTAACCCGAGCCCCCGTTGCGCGGCAGCGCCAGCGGCGTTAGCCGGAGGATCATCAACGGCGAGGGAGGGAACATCCCCCATCTTCCAGTAGCGCAAGCCGAACATCACAAGAAACAGCCCTTCTCCTCCGGCGATGCGAGCCATCCACCCGGAGGGGTGACGGATTCGAGATGAGATGCGGGGCTACATCGAGACCGCTGCGGTCCAAGAGGCAGCTTCAGCCTCACGTCTTGGCGCCGCGGAGGGGCGAGGAAGCCGAGGTTCGTCCCTCGAACGGCGAGAGGCCTCGGTCCATCGAGGATCCTTCGCGAAGGCCGGTCCGCGAGCGTATTCAGGATAACCGCGGCAGCCTCAACGATGGCGACGCGGCGCAACGTCATCAACAACCTGCGAGGGAAGCCGGAACACGGGCCGGGCGCCACCGCCCGGCCCGCCTGCAGGCGGCGAGCACGGCAGCGGCGAGGACCATGACGACGCCGATCCCCCAGGGCCTCGTGCCTTCAGCCGGGAGATCCGCAATGCTCGGTTCCCTTTCTGGTTTCACCAGCTGGCCAACCTCACCAAGTACTTAGGAGAAACGAACCCCGAGGTATGGTTCAATGACTACCGCCTGGCGTGCCAGCTCGGCGGCGTGGACGACGACAAGCTCATCATCCGCAACCTTCCGCTTCACCTAGGCGATTCCGCGCGAGCTTGGCTGGAGCATCTCCCCGCCCCCACGATCCACGACTGGTCCAATCTGGTCAAGGTTTTCATGGGGAACTTCAAGGGCACACATACGTGCGCCCTAGGAACTCATGGGATCTTCGTAGCTGCCGCCAGAAGTCCGACGAGTCGCTGCGGGATTTTATCCGACGCTTCTAAAAAAAGTGCACCGAACTGCCCAACGTGGCCGGCACTGCCATCATCAACGTGTTCCTTGACGGCATGACCTGCAAGGAGCTCGTCCACGAGCTGGGCCAGAAGATGCCAACCACCGCCAACGAGCTATTCGAGGTGGCGACCAACTTCGCCTCCGGCGAGGAAGCGGTGGGAGCGATTTTTCGCAATGGCAACGACAAAGGAAAGTGGAAGGAGGGAGATGCCGAGGGGGATGCATCCCGCAACCCCAAGAAAAACAAGAGGAACAAGCGAAAGGGGAAGAAGGGCAAGAAGGAGGCGGACTTCGAGGACGATCTCGTCGCTGCGGCCGACCGCAAGGCCCCCCGAGGTCCCCCGGGGCCCGGGGCCTTTGACGACATGCTCAAGAAGCCCTGCCCTTTCCACAAGTTCCCCGTCAAGCACACCATGGGGGAGTGTGACTTGGCCTGCTGTTTCTACCAGAAGCTGCCCCCGCTCGAGGACAAGAAAAAAGAAGGAGGAAGAGGGCAAAGGCGAGGGGTTCCCTGAAGTCCACGGCGTTTTCATGATCATCAGGGGACTGTCGGCGAACCTGACCCCGCGCCAGATCAAGCGCGAGCGCCGCGAGGTCTTCTCGGTGTGCCCAACCACTCCTCAGTACCTGCCATGGTAAGCCGACGCCATCACGTACAACCTCGACGACCCTCCGCTCTATGTGCCGAACCCGGGACGGTACCCACTCGTAGTCGACCCCATCATCGGCAACGTGCGGCTCACCAAGGTGCTGATGGACGGCGGAAGCGCCCTCAACATCCTCTACTTCGAGACCCTCAGCCTGTTAGGGATTGAGCGCCCGCAACTCTGGCCCTGCAGTTCTCCATTTCAGGGCATAGTGCTGGGCAAGCGTGCCTGGCCCCTCGGGCAGATCGATCTCCCGGTCTTCTTCGGGACGCCATCGAACTTCCGTAAGGAGGTCATAACCTTCGACGTGGTCGACTTCGAGGAACCTATCATGGTATCCTCAGACGTCCCGTGTACGCGAAGTTCATGGCTGTCCCCAACTACACCTACCTGCTCCTCAAGATGCCAGGCCCCAACGGCGTCATCACCGTCGGCTCCTCCTACGAGCACGCCTTCAACTGCGACGTCGAGGCGATCGACCACGTCGAAGCCGTGGCGTTGTCCGAGGCACTCGATGCCAAGCGCCACACCGGCACCTTCGAACCATCCGACGGGGTCAAGGAGGTCCCGCTGGATCCCGCCTCTCCATCCGGCAAGGCAGTGAAGATCTGCGCCTCCCTCGACCCCAAATAGGAAGTTGTGCTCGTCGACTATCTCCGCGCGAACATCGACATCTTCGCGTGGAGTCCCTTAGATATGCCAGGCATTCCGAGGGATGTCGCCGAGCACTCCCTTGATATCAGGGCTGGATCCAAAATGGTAAAGCAGCGTCTGCACCGAGTCGACAAGGAGAAGCGCAGAGCCATCGGTGAGGAGGTGAACAAGCTTTTGGCGGCCGGATTCATCAAGGAGGTGTTCCATCCCGAGTGGTTGTCTAATCTTATACTGGTTAGGAAGAAGAGTGAGAAGTGGAGGATGTGTGTAGACTACACAAGCTTAAATAAAGCATGTCCGAAAGTCCCCTTTCCTTTACAACGTATTGATCAGATAGTTGACTCCACCTCGGGGTGCGAACTCCTATCCTTTCTTGATGCCAATTCCGGATACCACCAAATCAAGATGAAGGAGTCCGACCAGCTCGCGACTTCCTTCATCACTCCTTTTGGCATGTACTGCTACGTGACAATACCCTTCGGACTCAGAAACGCCGGAGCCACGTACCAACGGTGCATGCTCAGCGTCTTTGGGGATCACATCGGAGAGACCGTAGAGGCTTACGTAAACGATATCGTTGTCAAAACCAAGAAGGTTGACGACCTCATCGCCGACCTTGAGATTGCCTTTCGGTGTCTTAAGGCCAAAAGCGTCAAGCTCAATCACGAGAAGTGCGTCTTGGGGTCCCCGAGGCATGCTCTTAGGATTCATCGTCTCCAAGCGGCATCGAGCCCAACCCGCAGAAGGTGACCGCGGTGACTAGTATGGGGCCGATCAAGGATCTAAAGGGGGTACAACGGGTCATGGGCTGCCTTGCAGCTCTTAGCCGCTTTATCTCTCGACTTGGTGAGAAGGGCTTGCCCCTGTACCGCCTCCTGAGGAAGTCGGAGCACTTCTCCTAGACCGCCGAGGCCCAGGAGGCTCTCGATAAGCTCAAAGCTGCCCTTACCAGCGCCCCAATACTAGTCTCTCCAGCCGAAGGTGAGCCCCTCCTCTTGTACGTGGCTGCGACAACCCAAGTGGTTAGCGCGGCTATTGTTGTTGAAAGACAGGAAGAAGGCCACGCCCTGCCGATCCAAAGGCCGGTTTACTTCATCAGCAAGGTGTTGTCCGAGACCAAGATCCGCTACCCGCAGATCTAGAAGTTGCTCTACACCGTGGTCCTGACTTGACGCAAGCTCCGGCACTACTTTGACGCCCACCCGGTGACGGTGGTGTCCTCCTTTCCGTTGGGAGAGATCCTCCAGAACCGGGAAGTCTCAGGACGGGTCGCCAAGTGGTTCGTCGAGCTCATGGAAGAGACTCTCTCTTACGCGCCGAGGAAGGCCATCAAGTCCCAAGTCTCGGTGGATTTCCTCGCGGAGCGGACCGACACCCAGCTTCCACTGCCTCAGATCCAGGCGGAATGCTGGACCATGTACTTCGACGGGTCCCTGATGAAGACCGGAGCCAGCGCTGGCCTCCTCTTCGTCTCGCCCCTCGGGGTACACATGCGGTACGTGGTTCGGCTTCATTTTCCTGCTTCAAACAACATGGCAGAGTACGAGGGCCTCCTCAACGGCTTAAAGATCACCATCGAGCTCGGCGTCAAGCACCTCGACGTCCGAGGGGACTCGCAACTCGTCATCGACCAGATCATGAAAGACTCAAGCTGCCACGACCCCAAGATGGACGCATATTGCAAGGCCGTGTGCGGTCTGGAAGACAAATTCGACGGCCTCGAGCTCAACTACGTCGCCCGGAGGCATAATGAGGCCGCCGATGAGCTCGCCAAGATTGCGGCCGGGAGGGCTCCCGTCCCCCCGGACGTTTTCACCAAGGACCTCGTGGCCCCCTCGGTCAGCTTCGAAGACCAAGGCGCAGTGGCCGACAGCAAGCCTGACCCCCCCGGGGACTACGACAGCTTCCGAGGCCGAGGCCCCCTCGGCACCCAACGCCGAGGTCATGGAGCTTGACGGGGAGGGTCCCGAGGCCAACCCCAAGCAAGACTGGAGGAAGCCGTACCTCGATTGGATCGTCCAAGGGGTGCTCCCCGAAGACTTCAACCAGGGCCGACGCATCGCAAGAAGAGCAAAGTCCTTCGTCGTGGTGGAGGATGAGCTCTACAAGCGAAGCCCCTCGGGAGTCCTGCAACGATGCATCACAACCGAGGAGGGCCTGAAGCTAGTCCGCAAAATCCACGCCGGGCGTCTGGCACCACCACGCCGCTCCCCGCCCTTGTCGGCGGTGCTTTCCGGCAGGGATTTTTATCAACCAACCGTAGTCGCCAACGCTACCCACATAGTGCGCACCTGCGAAGGCTGCCAGTACTACGCCTGCCAGATGCACTTACCGGTCCAGGCACTCCAAACCATCCCTATCACATGGCCATTCACCGTGTGGGGGCTGGATCTTGTAGGACCTCTCAAGAAGGCGCCCGAGGGCTTCACCCACTTGCTGGTCGCCATCGACAAGTTCTCTAAGTGGATCGAAGCATGCCCCGTTACCAACATTTGATCCGAGCAGGCACTGCTGTTCTTCACCGACATCATCCATCGCTTCGGGGTCTCAAACTCTATCATCACCGACCATGGCACCCAGTTCATGGGGAAAAAGTTTCGGGACTTCTGCGACAGGCACCAGATACGCATCATCTGGTCCGCTGTTGCCCATCCCCAGACGAACGGACAGGTAGAACACGCCAATGGCATGATCTTGCAGGGACTCAAGCCTCGGATCTTCAACAAGCTTGAGAAGTTCGGCAAGAGGTGGCTCGAAGAGCTCCCCTCGGTCCTTTGGAGCCTGAGGACAACGACAAGCCAGGCCACAGGGTTTATGCCCTTCATCTTGGTGTACGGCGCCGAGGCTGTCCTCCCCACCAACTTGGAGTTCGGCTCTCCGAGGCTCAAGGCCTACGACGAGCGGCGAAACCAGACGGCTCGGGAGGACTCGCTGGATATGCTCGAGGAAGCCAGGGACGCCGCCCTTCTACACTCGGCTAGATATCAGCAATCCCTCTGACGCTATCATGACCGATGGGTCCGAACCCGAGACCTCAAGGAGGGCGACTTGGTGCTGCGTCTTCGCCAGGACAACCGAGGCCGTCACAAGGTCACGCCGCCATGGGAAGGCCCCTACATCGTTGCAGAGGTCCTCAAGCCAGGCATCTACAAGCTCACCGACGAGGACGGCCAAATCCTCAACAACGCTTGGAACATCCAACAGCTACGTCGCTTCTACCCTTAAAATTTCTAAGCTTTGTACATACTTCTTACCCTACGCTTTTTCCAGAGAAATGAAAGCAATAAGCACTTGTTCATTTTTCCATAAACGTAACGCACATCCGAGGCCCTCGGGGGCCAAGGACTCCAGCCACGATAACACTCCCGAAAGGGTTGAGTGAGACTCAGTTTTGACCTACCAAAACCGAGCCTCCCTCGGGGGCTAGAAAAGGGGGAACCCCTCCTGAAAGGCACCCAAAAACACTTCTGTTTTTCCTCGGTCGTTTTTCACAAATTTTGGTACCCAAGGTCTCGAACACTTAGGAAAGCGCAACTAGAGAAAGTCATCCCGAGGCTAGGACTGGCTGAGCTGCGAGGCCACCTACGCCCATGTGCTACGGTACCTCTACTCACCACCCTCGGCCAAGGGAGGACTTCAGCCATTGCGGGAGGGTTATTCTAGATGCCAGGCTTGGCAGAGCTACGAGGCCACCCACGCCCACGGGCTACGGTACCTCTACTCGCTACCCTCGACTAAGGAACGGCCCCTAAATTTGAAATAATCGCGTAAGACTCTAGCCTAAGTGCGATTGGGATCGAAAAGGAGCACGAAAAATAAACGAGAACACCACCACAAAACATAAGGCCACGATGGGCCATTAGCACAAGTACTTCCGAAGGAAACCAACATAGTTTTTTATATGAGCACTCGGCTCGAAATGCAGAACCTCTTGAGGGGTCCGGCCCCCATCGTCTCGGCAGCGGCGTCCGTGGCATCGGTGGCGTCGGCCTCAACCAAGGGAGCGGGGGGCGGCGGCGGGCGTGAAGATTCCGACCCGGCGCGGACGGGGCCCCGCTCGCCTCGGCCTCCCGGACGCGAGCTCGGCAAGCACCTCACTTTCGCGGCCCACTTCCTCTTCGACCACCACGAGCCCCTCGGAGATCCGAGGGAGATCGAGCTCATAGTGGGACATGGTCGGCCTTGGCGTGTCGACACGCCGATCCGAAGGGTGTCCAAGGCGCGCGCCTCCATCCGGCTGGGCAGCGCAGCCAGCCGCCCCAGCGGACTGCTCCCAGCAGCATCACCAGCCTCAACCTCAGCGCAGACGGCCATGACCTTCTGTGATAGAGCGTCGAGCTCGCTTTGCGCCGAGTTGTAGGCCGCCTGCGACGCGACGAGGCTCGCCTCCAGCTCTGACACTTCCCCCTCAGGCCTGTGATAGTCCGAGAGTCAAACTCCGAGACAAGACAACAGAGGCACGACGGACAGGTATGATGCTTACCATCCCGCTGGTTACGAAGGGTCTCGGCCTCGGAGACCGCCTGCAGGAGTTCGACCCTCATCAAGGTGTTGTCGTCACCAAGAAGCTGGTGGTCAGTCTCTACCGTCACCAGCCTCTCAGACAAGGCCTGGACGGAGTCAGCCGAACGGGTAACTTCGGCCCTCATTACCTCCCTCTCCGCCCGGAGTCGATCGAGATCCACCGCGTGCTTCGCCACAATCCCCTTCGAAAGGGTGGCCTCCTCACGCATCGTCGAGACCTCGGCCTTCAGGTCTGAAACAAGGAGACGGAGCTTCTCGATCTCCTCGTCTCTGGCCGACAGGGTGGTGCTCAGCTGGGCCACGAGCTCCTTCTGGCGACGGAGCTCGCCGGTGAGGCCGGCCCCCGCTCGGATGAACTCCGATTTTGCCCGGGACACCTGCGCCAGCTCCTACAGTAACCAAGCCCAATCATTCAGCCATCACGAAAGGGCTCTATGACAAGAAAACCGCGGGAGGCCGGCTTACCTTCAGCACGTTAGGGAGCTCGGTGGACAGGATCAATGAGGGAGTCCTAAGTGACCTCTCGCCCAGCTCCTAGCACTTCCCCGCCTGCTCCCACAGGTGCCCTTCCACGGCGTCGTCCAGCACGTAGACCGGTCGCCCCTCGGGGTCCTGACGGTCCGTCCAGATTAGCCGTGGCGCCTTCGTGAGCTCCCTGGAGCCAGCGGCCTCTTGACCGAGTGATCCCTCAGCCTCAGCAGGTCCCTCAGCCAACGACCTTTCTAGGTCGCCGCCCGGAGGAAGTCGCGTCCTCGGCAAGCACCCCCCTTCCCCGCGTCTGCGGCCTCTTCCGAGGAAGGGATCTCCACCACCTTGGCGGCCGGGGCAGGGGGCGGAGATGGGGCTGCCGCCTCCCACTGCCGTGGCCATGCCTGCGGCGACCTCCACGGCGACGCCTCTGCTGCACCCTCGACGCCCGTCGAGACCACCCTCTCGATTGGTGGCACCTCGGTGGTGCCTTTCACCTTCGTGGCGGGCGTCCTCGCCGCATCATCTTCACCGGCCAAGGGCACCTCCTTGGCGGCGGCGCCTCGGCCGCGCATCTTTCCTTCGCGGGCTGCGCCACCACCAGGGGGGCAGCCCGAGGCTCGCGCTTCCCGCCCCCGGCTTCAGCCACTTTCGCGTGGAAGCGAAGCACACTGAGCCAGCCCTGTGCTTTAGGATGCAAGGACAAGAAGGGGGAGCGTCGAGGAAAAGAAGAAAGAAAAAACAACCATGGAAGACAGGTCACGAGGCCGAGCAACACTCACCCGGCGACCGGCACTTTGATCTTGGCGCTGTTGGGGCCGCCTGAAGACAGGGGGCCTCGGGCGCTCCGTCGCCCTCGCCCCCTTCATCGGGCGTCCGACCCCCCGCCCTCGGATCCACTTCCCGCCGCCTCGGGCTGCCTCGGGGCGGGCTGATCCGCTCTTGCTCGGGCTCACCGGCGCGGGTTGGCCACGGAGGGGGCTGCGCCTCACCCGCCGAGGTCACGCCTTCGGCCCTCCCCGCACCTCCTTCGCTCGGGCGCGGGGTGGCCTCGGCGGCTCTTATCCCCCCGCGGTGTTCCGCTTCCTCCTCGGGGGGCGTCGCGGCCTCGGCTCCGGCACGCAGCCTCGGTGGCGATGAAGCCGAGGCCGAACCCTGCTTGGCGGAGTCCGCCGCCCTGCGCACGCGTCGCACCACCGAGGGGATTGGGGATGCGGCGCCTCCTGGCGCGCCCAGCCCTAAGAAGCTGCACAGGTCGTCGTCGTACCTCTCCTCCTCCTCCTTCTCGTCGTCATCGCGACCGTCGGTGGTGTCCGACGGCGTCTCCTCCCGTGGGAGTCCCTCCTGCTCCTAGCGGCGCCGGCGCTTCGCCAGGTTTTCCCTCTCCCGCTGCTTGCGGATGTTCCGCTCCGCCCGGCTCTCCTTCTTCTTCCTCGCCTCCACGTAGGCCCTGTTGGCCTCCTTCTCCGTGGAGATGGGGGGCTTGGACGCCGTCAACCTCCCGGCGAGCCCCTACGGAAACAAAATCAAGGATAAAGACAGAAGAAGGGCACAGGGAACACGTATCAGGCGTAGGTATGAGCCTTACCACATGGAGGTACCCCTTCTCAGGCCGCTTCACGACCTTGTACACCAGGACGGGGTCCGCCGCCACCGCCTTGTTCGTCCGCTCGAGGATCTCTTTGTTGTCGAGGTCCTTGGGCGCCATCCTGGTGCCCTCCCAGGTGTTGCCGTCCCGCATGTTGTACAAGGCGTACCGCCTCAACATGAGGGGCAGCACCCACCGCTTGTGGAAACCGGCGATCACCACCGACGCGTCCAACCCCGCCTGGGTCAGATGCTTCAAGGCGGCCAGCACCTTCCTCAGCAGGATTACCTTCTCCGGGATTAGCTCCTTCTTCCACGACGGTGGCTCTACATCAATCGACTTCCCGGTGTAGGCCGGGAGGTGGTTGTAGTCGTTGCGGAGGTAGAACCACTTACTGTGCCAGCCGTGGTTGGAGGACGCGAGCTTCGCCGGGATGTAGGCTTGCCGGATGCGGGCCCGTAATTGCAGCGTGCAGCTCCCAGCTCGGACGGCCAGCCTCCTCCCCTTCTCCTTCTCCGTTCCCTTAGGGACTTTCAAGAAGAGGGCGGCCTCGAAGAAGTAGAGCCAGAGGTCCCAATAGGCCTCAACTCCAAGGTACCCCTCACACAGAGCGACGAACACCGCCGCCTGCATGATCGAGTTGGGGGCGAGGTTGTGTAGCTCCAGGCCATAGTACTCCAGGAGCGCCCGCAGGAATCGACCTACCGGCATGCCGAACCCGCGCTCGTGGAACACCGTGAAGCTCACGACGTAACCCTCCGGCGGCATCGGAAACCGGTGCTCGGGCGGCGGCACGACCCACTCCGGCTTCAGGACGGCGGAGCGGGGGCACAGAAGACCCTTCTCCACCAACGCCGTCAGCTCGGCCTCCGTGACCGAGCACGTCTCCCGATCCTCCGTGCCGATGATGTCGACCCTTGGCGCCATCGAGAAGAAGGGGCTGGGGCGGGACGGCGGCGGCAAGGTTTTTCTCTCCCCTCTCTTCTCTCTTCCTTCTCTCCAGGCGCTCGGCGACTTCCGGCAGCGGTGAAGGCGAGAGCGAGAGGCAATGGCTGGGAAGGCGAGAGGGCGGCCCGGCACCACACGCCGCCTCCAATTATTTATACCCAGTGCAACCCTAGTCGGTACACCTTCCTGCATTTAATGCATATCGGTTCCCGATTTTCCTACTCGATTGCGCTTCACACGGAGCCCCAGGCGCCCGCGCACGAGCGGCTGCAGCCACACGGGATCGGAAAATCGCACGCACGTTGCAGGGTTCATCCTCCCGCAGAGGATCCCGACTCACGGAGCCCGGGGCCTGGCACCGCGCGTGGCAACAGTGGCAGCCGCAGCGGCGCCGCCCCATCCGTCCTCCATGGGACCCACGAGCACGCGCGCAGTGCGCCAACCGCCCTGGGCGTAGGGCCCACCACCTCTCCCGCAGCACCGGACGCCCCGAGAGGGCCGCCTGAAAAGACGCTCCCACGTCCCCACGGCGGGTCAAACAGGGGTTTCCTTCTGCATGAAGGAGCCCGGGCGACGGCCCATTTACGGTCCCGAGGCTCGGGAGGCTGGCCCACCGGTGGGTTCGGCCCGCCTCAAGCCACCCCAGTCGGGGATGGCTCGGACGGTCTCATACACAGCCCCAGCCTTTTACGCAAAAGGGGACCGTCTCCCGCCCCGTGTCCGAGGCCAGCGAGGCAGTCTGAGTTAGGGGGATCCCGCGTGGGAGTGCACCGAGCCCTCGGGACCTGGCGGACAGGACCCGAGCCCCGCCTCAGACACATCTTGTAGGCTCTAATGGAACACGCCTCTGGGCCTAGCTGACCCCAACGAACGGGGCACGGGCGTTCCACTTGGACTTACCCGTTAGCAGCTCACTGGATCTAACCATGCTCGACACCTGTCGACGGCAGCATGGCAAAATCCACCCTCCTCCCTGCGGAAGGGATGCTGAGGTACGCGCAAAACTAACGGCCCGAGTACCGCTCGGCGGTCCCCACGCCCCGGGATGGGGCTCGGGGGGCTCCCCCAGCCTTGAGGCGAGGATGGGAAACGTCATCTAACTCGCCGAACTCCTGGACGAGCCGACGGGCCCGGGGGCTCAGCAAACAGTAGGGGCACTCCCGCCAAAACACGCGTAAGCCCTCGGAGGAGTGACCACACTCCTCCAAGGCCTCGGGGGATACACCCGGCGGGTGCGCTCGCGCGCCCCTGCCGGAGAATATGGCTTCCGAGACCAAAACACCCGGACGGACGAACCCACACCCTCGCCAAACGCGTATAAGCCCTCGGAGGAGTACAAACACTCCTCTGAGGCCTCGGGGGCTACACCCGCCGAGTGCGCTTGTGCGCACCCAGCAGAGAAAAGCCCGAAATACCTAACAAACGCGTCCGGCAGAAGCCTGGCTCAAAGCCACAACCTCTGAACGAGTGCACCCACTCCTTCGAAGGTTCGGGGGCTACTGTCGGGTACCAAAAATAGGGCCCCCAGACAAGTCACATAAAGCTGGGCCCAACAAACGCAAAACCCAGGCCTCACAACAATAAAACGCGGCCCATCGAGGCCCAGCAAGCTCCTTTCCGCCTCATCCGAGCCCTCCTTGATCGAAGCCCTCGGACGGGCGCTGGCCTTCCGCCTCGTCCAAACCCTCCTCGCCGAGAGCCTCGGACGGGCGCTAGCTCCCCGCCTCGCCCGAGCCCTCCCCACTGAGGCCTCGAACGAGCCCCCGCCTTCCGACTCGCCCGAGACTCTGCGCCTAGGCCTCGGACGGGACGCTCCACGCTCCCTGGTCAAACCAAGCCTTTGACTGGACGTATATCTGCCGCCTGCCTCTCTACAGTTCTTGTCAGAGTGACGCAATCCCTTGGCAGGATAAGGAGGCCGTCCCATCACTGTTCACGTCCGCGCTCAGGGTTTCATCATCCTCCACGGTGATGGCCATGCCCACCACTGTGGGGCACTGTTTTTGCACGCTTTTACGTGACGGGTTAAATCACCCAAAGCCTCGGGCGCCCGGCTGCCACGCCAAGGGCCGTCATCCGGTGTCATCTTCCGTGCGGGGGTCGGTCGGGCGGGGACGCCCGGTCAAACAACGTCCCTCCCGGGTTTTGAGCCCGGGATGGGCAGCGACTTGCCCGATGACCATCCTCCCATTGCCAAACTACTCCCACGTGCGGCGGCGGGCTCCGAGGCCCTCCAAGCCTCGGACTCAAGGCGAGTCAAAGCTACAGCAAGCTACAGGGCTCGGACGCGCCCTCCATCGCCACTCCGCCAACCCACATAGGGACAGATGTCTTCTCCACCGCCAGGACTGGGAAGGTGACGCCCCACAGCTGCGCCCATGACCAACAGTGCCTGGCCATACCCAACAGTGCCGCCACCCACTCCGGGGCCTCAGCACAAAGAAGGCTGCCGGCTCCGAGGCCTCGGATCAGGGGAGGAAGATGCTCACGACTCCTTCACGTGCACAGCCACCCTTTGTAAACCCCATCCTCCCCTTACGGCTATAAAAGGGGAGGACGGGGGCCCTTAGCAGGCAAGCTCTCACTAGCACGATATTGGCATTCCACTCAATCAACCACGAGACTTGGGTCCAGCGCCCTCTCTCAACCGCTTGTACACCTCTACCTACAAGCACCTAGGTGCAAGATAATACAAGTCATCCTCCCCCCACTGGACGTAGGGCCTTCTCTTGTCCGAACCAGTATAAATCCTTGTGTCCATCTTGCACACCTTCCGGAGTTGGGAGTACGCACCATAAATTTACTAGTTGGCACTAGGACCACCAGTTCTAGCACCGACACATAGAAAATATATAATAAACTGAAAAAAGGGGACTCTAAACTGAAAAAAAAGGAGAAGATAAAGAGCAAACATGGCTGTCATGTCGATGGAATTACGGTCCCTGCAAACAAGGAATATAGATTGATCAGCAAAGAAGCATGGAGCCGCTACTCCTACATCTGATCGATCAAGTCTTAGAATAGTAGTGGATATGATCTTCCAAAGAAAAGAATAGCAGTGGCTTTGTTGATTACAACGTCAGTGCAGGCATCTCCTTGAGTGTCTTCACGTAGTACATTGCTATTGGGGAACAGTCAGTGCTTATTGGAGCCAGGCACGAGGGAGGCAAGAGATATACACTCCCGTACCTTTATTCTTGGCTCCATCAGCCGTGCATCCCATCCATGTCGTTTGCCTTTTATTTATAATATATATACATGGAATAATTATTCCTTGCATTGATTTCTTTCCATGCAAAGAGAATGTCGATACATGCACGCAAGGAATTGTTCGGTACGATAAGAACTAAGAAGTACAATATACTGTATACTACAACAAACTGGGCCATGTTTGAATAGATTTGAACTAATTATTAGCTATGGCTAAGATTACTCAGCCAGTTTTTAACCGTCTAAATATTAGTCCAGAAGTGTTTGCATATCCTATGTATTAACGTTTTTTGATAGACAAAGTGTCCTTCTCGCTTTTTATATATCTCTCTTTTTCAAACATAACAGAGGTAATAAAGGCACGATTCTAATAATTCTACTTAAATAAAGTAAGTTATTTCTCATAAACTAGCATACCTCAAAGCAAGTAGTATTGGAGTAAATAAAGTAAACCATAATATAATACAATGGTTAAGAAATCATACCATTTAGGTTTGGCTGCACCTAAATACACTCAATCTACGTAATTTGGGAGGGATTGAGATGAAAATTTGAACTAAAATACACTCCAATTCCTTTCAGACAACGTATATTGGCATGTATTTATGTGCAGCCAAATGACCGGTGCCAAGTACAGTCACCGCTATTACTCGGGTCTACATGAGCTTCATAGCATAAAAATAAAATCATAACATAAAAAATTAGGTATCTAAATGGCTTATCAAAAGCTTGTTCACTTCAAAGCTGTAGAATGTATTTTGGATGTACAACTTTGCTATAAACCATGTAAACGTCTATGGTTATCTGAAAAATCTAAATTTTAAAGTTCAAAACCTAAGAATAAAAAATGACATTTTTGGACTCTATACAACTTGAAATAAAAAATATATCAATAACGAAATTGTAGATCGCGTCAAGCTCTACAATTTTAATATAAAGTTTGTTTTCATCTAAGTTCGCATGAAAAGTTATGGACATTTTTGACAACTATTTTTAGAGGTGGCCTTTTAAGCGTACGCCTTTGTTAATTGATTTTTAGTGATGGACCCTTAGAATGCTTGTCTCTGTTAATAGACATTTTAAGATGTGGGCATCCTAAGACTCTATCTTTGTTAATCAAATAATAGAGGGAGGTGTCATAAGATGATTGCCTCTATAAATAATATATTAACCAAGGAATTATGGGATGTCCTGCCAATCTATAAATGATTAACCAGGGCGGCATTCTTGAGGGTGGGCTGGGCATGGCCCGAAAAACGGCATCAACAACCAATAGGGGATGAGGGACAGATTTCATAGGAACGATGGACCAATTGATGATTTGAGGATATTCTTACTTTGAAGACAAGTAGGAATCTACTAAAGTCATGTTTTTTTTTTTTTCTAAACAGTTAAATTTAGGTTTACAAGTCTGGGGGAAATCCCGTGAAGTTTATGTCTGTCGCTTGATATTCAATCTCCATAACCAAATCTAGGGTATGGGTGGAAATAAAATACCCATTTTGATTTGGTGTGGGTAGGACGATAATACCCACGTTAACCGTTAAGTATCCATTTACCAACTCAGTTTCACTTCCCTTCTTGTGCTCCACCCTCCAGACACATGATAACTCCCACTCGACCGGCTCAGGCTCCTACCGCGCTAATGTCCTCCAGCTGCTAACAATTTTGTTGCTTTAATTGCTTCTCTTATCTATTGGGTATTCAAAACCCATCTAAAATTATCCATCCACTTAGGGTTCTGTTTGACTGCACTCATATCCATTCATGTGTATTGAAGTGGATTGAGGTGGAATTTAAACTAATTTTCACCTTAATTTTCTTCAACACACATAAAGTAAGGTGGATGGATGATACATAAATGCAGCTAAATAAGATCTCATTTGGAAAATAGGGAGTTTTAGGACATGTGGGTAATAGGCGGTGTGGACATGGACGGCCCGTGTCCTCCCCAAGGGCAGCTACACTAAAGTTGCACACCTAAACACGCAGTGTGGCCGCAGCTGTCTCGGGCAACCCGTAGGCATGCCAAACTTACATGCAAGTTAGCCTGAGATGCATGCCAATAGCCCCATACCATAAGTGTAGTATCGCCAGAAAGAGAGAGAGGGCATATTGTTCAGGCTTCCCCCACCGCGCCCGATATATATAAGAGCTGCCTGGGGGGCCTCGTTCGTTCCCACCACTCCTCACCGGCCGCTCCCGCCTTAGTCGTCGTCCCTCTCCCTCCGGCGGCTGCGTCGGCAGCTGCACCGGCTACTAGCGGCCTGCCGGCCGGCATGGCGGGGCTTGAGGAGATCAGGAATGAGGCAATCGATCTGGTACGAGCAACATATGCTTCTTCAGGCTCTTTTGGTTTGTCAGATGTCTTTCTTGCAATCGATCCAAACCCAACACAGTTTTGCTCTTTTGTGTACTTGTTTGGCTCTTCAACATGCATGATGTCTTGGTTACATTGTTCTAGAGAATCTACAAGCTCTTTCCATGAATAATTAGATGATGAAGCTTGATCACCAAAAACACCCTTTTTTCTCGAAAAAAAAATGTTATGAACACCCTTTTTTGCTTCATTTTTTTCGCGGGAAAAGAGCATATACCTGGCCTCCCGTCGTCACCCTGCTCAGCGTCGCTCGTACTTACTAGAGTAAACTAGTGATTAGTGATCTTCTTTTGCTCATGTGAAGCTAGCGATAAAGTTGCCTCAGCTCCTTTTGTTTTCCCGCTCATTGCTTCATTCACGGGTTACAAGCCGCTTCATGCGGCTTCCATTTTTTCCGCTTTTCTCCTTTCTTTTTTCCTCTTCTTGTGATCTGCAACCACCGCAACTTTTTTCGGCTGGACTCATTAATCACTACTACTCATAATCATGATTAGACAGACGCACCGACGTCCGACGTCGCTGTTCCAGGGCTTTGGATACATTTAGTTTTGATGTTGTCGTACTCTACTCTCTGTTTGCTATGCATGGCAGGAGAACATCCCCATCGAGGAGGTCTTCCTGAGTCTCAAATGCAGCAGGCAAGGCCTCTCCTCGGAGGAGGCCGAGGCGCGCCTCGCCGTCTTCGGCCCCAACAAGCTCGAGGAGAAGAAGGTACCAGTGATCATTTTTCTGCTGTACATGTAACAATATTCAATGGCGGATCGAGCGAGCCATTGATCTTTTCTTGGCATGGCGCATGCAATGCAATGTAGGAGAGCAAGATTCTCAAGTTCCTGGGGTTCATGTGGAACCCGTTGTCGTGGGTGATGGAGGCGGCGGCGATCATGGCCATCGCTCTCGCCAATGGGGACGGCAAGCCGCCGGACTGGCAGGACTTCGTCGGGATCGTGTTCCTGCTGCTCCTCAACTCCTCCATCTCCTACTGGGAGGAGAGCAACGCTGGGAGCGCGGCTGAGGCGCTCATGGCCAACCTGGCGCCCAAGGCCAAGGTGCTCCGCGACGGCCGCTGGAGCGAGCAGGACGCCGCAGTGCTTGCCCCAGGTGACATCATTAGCATCAAGCTCGGCGACATCATACCGGCCGATGCCCGCCTGCTCGAGGGCGATCCGCTCAAGATCGACCAGTCGGCGCTCACCGGTGAGTCCCTACCCGTGACCAAGGGCCCCGGCGACAGCATCTACTCGGGCTCCACCTGCAAGCAGGGGGAGATCGAGGCCATCGTCATCGCCACAGGCGTGCACACCTTCTTTGGCAAGGCGGCACACCTCGTTGACAGCACCAACCAGATGGGCCACTTCCAGAAGGTGCTCAAGGCCATCGGCAACTTCTGCATCGCTGCCATCGCCATCGGCATCCTTATCGAAGTCATCGTCATGTACGCCATCCAGCACCGCAAGTACCGCGATGGCATTGACAATCTCCTGGTGCTCCTCATCGGTGGTATCCCCATCGCCATGCCCACGGTGCTGTCGGTCACCATGGCCATCGGCTCGCATCGGCTAGCAACGCAGGGCGCCATCACCAAGCGCATGACCGCCATCGAGGAGATGGCCGGCATGACCGTGCTCTGTAGCGACAAGACGGGTACGCTCACGGTCAACAAGCTCAGCGTCGACAGAGGCCTCATCGAGATCTTCGCCAAGGGTGTCGACACCAACGAGGTCATCCTTCTCGCCGCCAGGGCCTCGAGGATGGAGAACCAGGATGCCATTGACGCCGCCATGGTTGGCATGCTCAGCGACCCCAAGGAGGCCAGGGAAGGCATCCAGGAGGTGCACTTCCTTCCCTTCAATCCGGTGGACAAGCGCACGGCACTCACCTACATCAACCTCGCCGATAGCAGCTGGCACCGTGTCAGCAAGGGCGCTCCAGAGCAAATCATGACCCTCTGCAAATGCAAGGAGGATGTCATAAACAAGGTGCACGCCATCATCGACAAGTATGCCGAGCGCGGGTTAAGATCACTCGCCGTCGCCAGACAGGTATGTATTCTCATCCATCTTTATTGAACATATATATGTTCTTTAAAAAATTTCTTCCAAATTTTTATATATGAACCATCATCATCTTCTTCTTTCGTGTCACGATGCTTTTATTACAGGAAGTGCCGGAGAAGTCTAAGGACAGCCCCGGCGGTCCATGGCAGTTCGTGGCTCTGCTGCCCCTCTTCGACCCGCCGAGGCATGACAGTGCAGAAACCATCAAGAAGGCGCTCAACCTGGGCGTCAATGTTAAGATGATCACCGGTGATCAGCTCGCCATCGCCAAGGAGACAGGCAGGAGGCTGGGGATGGGCACCAACATGTACCCCTCGTCGGCGTTGCTCGGGCAGTGCAAAGACGAAGCCATTGCCTCCATCCCTATCGATGATCTGATCGAGAAGGCCGATGGCTTTGCCGGCGTCTTCCCTGGTGAGACAACATTCAGTTGTTCCGTGTGAGTGCTGGCATGGATTATCCAAATCTCAATGCTGATATCTTGTTGATTGATGCAGAGCACAAGTATGAGATCGTCAAGAAACTGCAGGAGAGGAAGCACATCTGCGGGATGACCGGGGACGGCGTGAACGACGCGCCAGCGCTGAAGAAGGCAGACATCGGGATCGCTGTCGCCGACGCCACTGACGCGGCCAGGAGTGCTTCTGACATCGTGCTTACTGAACCCGGGCTCAGCGTCATCATCAGTGCCGTGCTCACCAGCCGCTCCATTTTCCAGAGGATGAAGAACTACACTGTAAGCATACATCATCTCACAACCGCTGCATGCATTTCCGTTCGACTTGACTGAACTTTCTTCTCTTTTATCAGATTTACGCGGTGTCGATAACAATCCGTATTGTGGTAAGTTGATTTTTATTCAACCATTTGTTTATACATGGAATTTAGTGCCATGTTGGGTTTCTCTGTGAAAACCACAAGCTCTGGTGACCATGGGAATATATATGCAGCTCGGGTTCATGCTGATCGCACTCATATGGAAGTTTGATTTCTCGCCATTCATGATCCTGGTTATTGCCATCCTCAACGACGGTGGGTTTGATTGAATTACTCTGATTCAGAAGTCTAAACAGTCTGAATACTCCACTCCGTGGCACCATTGTCGTGTTTGCTTCTAATGAAAAAAAAAAAAAAATGCAGGTACGATCATGACCATCTCCAAGGACAGGGTGCGGCCATCTCCGCATCCAGACAGCTGGAAGCTGAACGAGATCTTCATCACCGGCGTCGTCTACGGCACCTACCTCGCCGTCATGACCGTGATCTTCTTCTGGGCCATGCGCAGCACCGACTTCTTCACGGTAAAAAAATCAAAATCCATTCCTTCTCTTCCTGCCAGAGTAACAAGATGAGACGATGTTGACGAACGTTTGCTTTGTTTGCATTATTGCTCCGGCCGGCGACCGATCGACGGGACGCCGACGACAGAACACGTTTGGCGTGCGGTCGCTGCACGCCAGCCGGGACGAGATGATGTCGGCGCTGTACCTGCAGGTGAGCATCATCAGCCAGGCGCTCATCTTCGTGACGCGCTCCCGCGGCCTGTGCTTCGCCGAGCGCCCCGGCTTCCTCCTCTGCGCCGCCTTCGTCGTCGCCCAGATCGTAAGCATTCTGTTCTTGTCTGCTGCCGATCCATGGCATCGGTGGCATGCAGCCTGATGATCATTGCCGGCCGAATTCGTGCGTGCGTGCAGATTGCCACTCTCGTCGCGGTGATCCCCACCATTGGGTTCGCGCACATCAAGGGCATCGGGTGGGGCTGGGCGGGCGTGATCTGGCTCTACAGCGTCGTCACGTTCCTGCCGCTGGACGCGTTCAAGTTCGGCATCCGGTACGCGCTGAGCGGCAAGGCGTGGGACACGCTGTTCGAGCACAAGATCGCCTTCACCACCAAGAAGGACTACGGGCGGGAGGAGCGGGAGGCGCAGTGGGCCACGGCGCAGCGCACCCTGCACGGCCTGCAGACGCCCGAGCTCGCCGGCATCCTCAGCGACCGCACCAGCTACCGCGAGCTCAACGAGATCGCCGAGCAGGCCAAGCGCCGCGCCGAGGTGGCCAGGCTCAGGGAGCTCAGCACGCTCAAGGGACAGATGGAGTCCGTTGTCAAGCTCAAGGGGCTGGACATGGAAGGCGTCCAGCAGCACTACACCGTGTGAATAATGAATAATGAATGTGGTCGTGGCGGTGATGGCTCGCCGCCGGCACCGGATTCGGTCGCCGGCGGCCGCCGCTTCCTGCTCTCGCTCGTCGCGCATTTTCAGTGACGGGAGCCAAGCGGCCGGGTCGTCTCGTCGTCGCTTGGAACTGAATACACTCTACGAGTCTGTCTACGTACGTTTGTTCATCCTAGACTGCCCTGCTAACAGCGTTTTGGTCACATATATATACAGCTTTATTTAAATTGTCACAAAATGTAGTGTATCTATAAATTATTGTTCTATACTTATTATTGGGAAATAACAACAGGAGTTGCATTGCAATGGTTGTAATGATTTATAAAGTATTCTTATTTTTAAGTATCCTTGTACACCCTACAGTCTCGTCATTGGCCATCGGTATCCAGCTAGAGGTTGTTCAACGTGTCCGTACCTTATCTCAGAAGCAAGACTTGTAGAATACTCACTCCGTTTCATGGACTCTGTCATTAAAAAACTATATCCTCTCACAAACACGGTTTTTAAGTGACAAACTCCATGGGACAGAGGGAGTACTCCAGTCGTGCAGCAAATGTAAAATGCAAGCGCTACTACAGGACGGTCGCAGACTCACGCGATGCCGAGCCAGCAACACCCCCCACCGGAAGCAATGTTCCATGGCGTCCTCGGGGCAGGTGTGGTGAACTCTCTTCTTGCTCTTCTCTCGGCAGGTGTGGTGGGACATCCTAGCCATCTTTGGAGCGAATACTTCACAAGTGGGAAGAGAGTCCATCCTCAGTTGGTGGACCGCTTGGAGATCACCGTGGAACGGAGACAAGGTGAGTGGACTCTCTCTTCACCCTGGTGGCCTAGGAATTATGGAAGTAAAAGAACACAGGATGTTTTCAAGACACATCTATAGTCACCCATGTACTATCGGTCATCAAGCAGTTCACAACCAGTGGATGGACGCCAGGGCGAAAAACTAGGTATCCTAGTGCATGAGAAGTCAACTTATGAACCCTTGCTAAGGAGGTTGCGCCTATTGTAACATTCATGCCCTCTTTAGTATGCCTACGGCGCGTCATGTAAAATTTCTCTTGCTTAATATAAAGATACGCAAAACTTTTATCTATTTGAGAAAAAAAAGTGAGATTCTGGGATCAAAACAAACAAAAGAGAAATTTCCTACCAATTTATTACATCAAACGATGACTGATTTCTCACTGTTTCAGTTGTTCTGCCATTCCTGGCTCCTGAGGAGAAAAATGGATCCAACCCTCCAGGCTTCTTCGCCTGAGCTGTTTCTGGGTGCACCATTTGGCACAGCTCCACCGCAAGAAACTGGAGCCGGCGTCATGCTAAACGAGCCCATCAGAATCTAGCAAAAATGTGGTTCTGGCATGTGTTCTATGAAAATTATGTGTATAGAAAAAACTAAAGAATTGACAGTAGATTATTAAACGCCTACTTGTTGTAAAACCTCAATCAGAGGCTCCTATAGCTGACATGAAATTTTGCCTTAGCCAGGAGCCGCCCCTAAAAAAGATAAAATGTAAAGAGATGAATGATTCTTTCCATGAACAGATACTTTTATTTGTAAAATTATTGTCACCTCAGTAAGAAACTATCGACACTGAATTGGATGACACAGACACAATCTGCTACGGACAGCGATCAACCCAAAGATTAGCAAGACCGATCAATAGAACAGTGAGGCCATTTTGAATCCCATTCTTCGTCAATAGAACTCGAGAACGCCGTCCGAGAAGGTCCGTGTTAACAACCCTCTGGTAGAACACAGAACTGAATCGTACTAGCACAATCTCAGGTAAATAAGTACAATATAAGAGATGGAGTTCAGGAAAGTAGCAAGCAAGGGGAATAGAAATCTAGAGGAAAAGCGGGAGGCCGGGTACAGAGGAATAGAGGTTTGGGGAAGATGAACAGTAGCACTCGGAAGAGGAACGGAGGAGATAGCTGAATTCTGAATATCTGTTCCATCCTGAACCTGGCTGCTTCTTCCTTCCTTTGTACTGCTTGTGTGCTATCGCCTTGGGCCTTCATGGGCTGGGCCGGACCTTACTAGACAATCCCTAACATTCTCCCCACCTTAAAACTACTCGGCTTGCCCCCAAGCCGATGTTCATAAGAACCGGGATCCCAAGGGAATTGGAGTAAGTCATGTACTGAGGGCAGAGCAGCACCCATCTCCTGGACCTTTGTCATGAGCTTGTTGTCATGATGTTGAGGTTCAGACAACATTGGTACCATTGCAGGTGGCAGCCATGGTGACCATAACTCCACGACACCAACAGAATCGTCACCGGTGGCACTCACTTGAATCTCCCGGATAACGTAAAAATGTTGGCGGAGAAATAAGTATCTTTGAAAGGGGATAGGCCTCATAAGGAACTCCTCCACCGAACCGAGTAACAATGGTAGTGATTGCTTTGCCAGTGCCTCAAAACCGTATGACCCATGAAAGATGGCCGAGGTGTTGGTCTAAGCTGAACTCCATTGCCCTCATCCCAAACTGCCCGGTGGTGGCAAAGGTTGCGTATAACTCCATCGCTCTGCGAGAGATGTCCAATATTGGGGCAGCATCAGGTTAATGGCCAACAACATAGCTTGGTTGAGATTGGTGTCACCGCCAAGTCACCAAAGAATAGCGTATAGTAGCAAAATGTTTTTTGTGTGATATGGCACTCGAAGGAACCCAAAACTGAAGCTGTGGAGGTTGTCTTGCTGATCCATGTATCGGTGGCATATGACCAAACAGAGCTCCAATAAGCACCAAGAGCACAAAAAAGAATTGTTGGCTCGGTTGGCATCCATGTGGGAAACCAAGTTCGGTTGTGCAAGAATAAAGAAAGAGGCAGAATGGGGCTTCCAATTTGTGTATGCCAAAGAATAACCACCCGAATTGAGTTTCATATTTCTGCAGTTGTAGTGTATATCGATAGTCGCATGGAGTTTCAAGTTCTTGTCCGGAGGTTCAGGTTCTAATTGCTTCCCCAAGTCTTTGGTAATCACCCCATCAAGAAATCTCGGCATGCCGGTAATGATGCTAACCATCGGTTTAGCATTGCGGCGAACAAAGACCACACTCAACCATGAACAGTATGGCCAACCAAGAACAACCAGGGAAGGCTTTGGCAAGACAACCACATGCCCATCCGTAAATATGGTAGTGCTCGAGATAAATGGTAACACCAACTTGCGATAATGGTGGGCATTGTTGTTGCTCAAGACCATCCAACATTGACATTGTAGTATGGTAACCTTCCATGTATTCGCCACGATCAAACACCTGCGGCCCCTTGATGCTACACCACCGTCCAAGGATACAGCTAAGATGTCAAATTGTTTCCCTTCTTTGCATTTCTTGTGGACCGTAGCAAGCAAATCAGTGAATTCAATGACTGGTCCAAAGCCATCTATCACAGAGCACATATATATTACAGGTGATGGCTGCTGAGAGCACAGGAGTGGCATAGATTGCATCTCCACACCATACCAACTGAAATTGTGCAGCACCAACAGCACAACAGTTGTGAGAGTATGCACCAATTGGCTCCCAAGATATCTGAAGTAGAAGCTCTGACACATCACATGCCTCAAAATATCCTTACATAGCGGGTCATATAACTCACACATAGTAACAGCCGGAATTGCATGCATGGGAAAAGACCACAAGAACACTTGGACCATGCCGCTGCTATGCTTTGCTTGTTCAATCCCCGAACTTGACAAGGCCATGGTAGCTTCCATAACCGACGAAGCACCAATGACCAGAATGTAATAGTAGAGAAGCATCTTGACTGAAACTGAATAACAACACTATCCATAATACATGTGCCCTCCAGGTTATCATGATCGAGACTATCATACCAGTAAATGCCCGTAAAGCCATTGGAGGGGTCCTATCAACAGACCATTTGCAATGCAATTGAGAGCTATTCAACTGAAATAACACATCACTAAGAGACAACCGAATCATGTCGGTGGCCTCCATTTTGATAGAATCAACTTGCCCCGCACACGCAAGTAACTCAAGATAATCACACGGCCCCACCATGACTCGCAATAGAGAGACCAACCGAGGAACTTAAGCACCGAAAGCGCTAAACCGAACCCATGTCGGGGAAGGTGGACACAACACCGAAGTCGTAGCACTTGCCATCATCAACTGAATCAACTTAGAAAGGATAAGAGCTGGTGGATGTCACCTTTAACACTTGGTGTGCATACTGAAACGTGCAAATTGCTGGAGATGTGAGCTTGTGCGTCAATGAGGATGGCAGCACAGTTGAGGTGGTGATGACGTTGCTTCCAAAAATCAGCATGTCGGTGTTGCGGCAGAGGCAACGTGTCGAGCACACCTGGTGGACGCCTCGGCGATAGGGTCGTCCCTCCGCAATTGGAGAGCTTGGTGTGGGGATGCACGACGACAACCTCATCCGAACCTCAGCTCTGATGCAGGGGAAGGCAGTAGCCCCCTAGGCTGATGTAGAGGATGACAACGACGCCGACACGAGCATCGGGACCGGGGGTGCAGAGCGCGTCCACGGTCCACCACCACGCCGAGGTGGACGAGAAGAGTCACGCTGCAGACAGCGAAGCCGAGGTAGGTGTGGAGGTGCCTGCTGCAGTCGACGGTTTAAGCTGAGGCGGGCGCGGAGGAGCACGCCACAGTCGGCGCAGCCGAAGTAGGTGCCGAGGAGCACGCCGCGTCGCCGCAGCCGAAGCGGACGCTGGCGAGCACGCCGCGGTTGGCGGAGTCGAGACGGACGCGGAGGGGTATGCCACGGTTGGAGAAGAGGAGGAGCACGCCGCGCTTTTAGGCAGCCGGTGGAGCCGCCGCAACAGCGGGGCCGAGACGCGCTTCGCGGAAGCCAAATGCTCTTGACGGTGGAGCTCGACGTGGCGGAGGTCGTTGAGGATGGAGCCGCCTAGCTTGGGGATGAAGCCGATGGTGACAAGACTCGACGCCATCGGGCCGCGGTAGGCGCGCCTCGTGGCGAGGGCCTGTGTGAAGGAGTACGGTGGCGTGATGTCGGTGGCAGAACGCCGCGGGGTCGGGCGGAGCGACCCGCGACCGCGAATCGCCGAGGTCGCCGCCGAGGCCGGGGCGCCGGCGCCCCAAACTCGACGCGGGGATCCTCCATCGCATCGTCGACGCGCAGCGTCGAATCCTCGGACACTCGGGAGGCAGCCTCGAGGGCACCGAAGCGAGAGGACAGCCTCTGCTCGACGCGGTCGAACCGCTGGATCAGAGACTGGTGGAAGTCGTGAAGCGCGTCCCTGATCAACTGGAGGTTGGGATCCACGGTGAGGTGGTGGTGGTGCTCTAAGATTTGGCTCTGAATACCAATTTGTTAACAACCCTCTGGTAGAACACAGAACTGAATCGTACTAGCACAATCTCAGGTAAATAAGTACAATATAAGAGATGGAGTTCAAGGAAGTAGCAAGCAAGGGGAATAGGAATCTAAAGGAAAAGCGGAAGAGGAACGGAGGAGATAGCTGAATTCTGAATATCTGTTCCATCCTGAACCTGGCTGCTTCTTCCTTCCTTTGTACTGCTTGTGTGTTATCGCTTTGGGCCTTCATGGGCTGGGCCGGACTTTACTAGATAATCCCTAACAGTCCGTTCGGGAGATGCATGTCAAAGTTGTCCTAGTGTCGGCAAGGCCACCTAGAATGTCACTGAATCTCATCGATAGATGTGCTAGACAACAAGAGTTGGAAAAGAAAAGTAAAAGGGGTAAAAGTTATAATTTGAACAATTGAATGTTGGATACCTCAGTCGGTCATGATCCTCTGATATATAGAGGGGGTTGTCTTATCCTAATAGGAAATATATCATAAACACACTTTGCAAGTATCCTATGCCAAAACACGACTAAATAATCCAATCTAAACACTTCAACAGTTCATAGTAAAAAAAACTCATTTAGCCAGTTCTGCAACCGAGATCAAACCAGTTTGCTCAGCCTCGGTCAGACCAGTCGAGCCAATTAAAGAGAAACTGGCCTTGCTAGTTTGAAAATCTAACTAGCTGGCTTGGCAAGCCAGGCGCAAACCTCCTTTGTAGCGGAACAATACATACAATCAAATCATTTGATATATAGAGATATAATAGAGACTAGATACATTTTTTATGCTATAATAAGTCCAACATCTTGTTGATGGAACAATAGTCATGGATCAAGGAAAGCCTAATAGATGCATAAAAGTACAAAGAAGAAAGGTATCATATTCTATTGTATAAGGGCTTCCCAGGGCGGGTATACAACAATAGTGGTTTCAACAAAAAAAATACCACACCACATAGGTGCATAGGGGCTGAGGTAGAAAATCTCACATCCCAGACAACGCTCTCTCTCCTCACTGTTATATTGGTGTTTTTTTTTGCTTTTCAAACATCAATCAGCTTTTGTCAGAGCCCCATCCTTAGTTTCACATGAAGTGTTGGTTTTTCTGCAAGGCCTTGTTTAGATGGGGGATGAGAGAGATTGAAAAGTCCTGTAGCAGTTCGTTTGTATTTAGTAAATATTGTCCAATCGTGGCTCAACTAGGCTCAAAAGATTCGTCTCGTGATTTACAACCAAACCATGTAATTAGTTATTTTTTTTACTAACATTTAATGCTCCATATATAGGGTAGAAATTGATGTGATGGAGAGAGATTGAAAAGTCCTCATAGCATTTCGTTTGTATGTGGCAAATATTGTCCAATCGTTGCCCAACTAGGCTCAAAAGATTCGTCTCGTGATGTACAACTAAACTGTGTAATTAGTTATTTTTTATACTTATATTTAATACTCTTTACATGCGGATACAAATTGATGTGATGGAGAGAAAGTGAAAAAACTTGGAAGTTGGAGGGGGAAGTGAACAAGGCCCAAGATGTCATACACCTCTGCGAAACCACTATCCAAACTGATTTGACCGTTGAGTAACGACATAGACATTGAGGCTACAAGCCATAGCGTAGCATTAGGAAAGGCCTAAATAAGAAACTACACTTTTTTTCAAAAAAGTGGCATGAGCTCTGCCTTGCATTAAAGTAAGGGAAAGGTTTTACCTCAATAACAGATGCACCTCAATAGGCTACAGACAACCACGCACTCTTGAGAGAGCCACATGCAAAGAAACAAAAATAGAAAGCACACAAATGCCTCCAAAAGTAGAGGCATGTTGAAAAATCCGTCGATTTCTTTCTTTCCACGAACTCATGACCAAGTGATTTGGAAACGACTGTCTGTTTCTCTGAAGGGTCGCATGGTACAGACAGTCTACTACCGAAGCGATATGCCCCTTCGTAGGGCTCACTGCTAATACTAACTTGCCTGCTAATCCTCTTCCTCTGTCGATGAGATCAGCGAGCAAAGAGGTATCCGTTGAGGACAGAAACCGTTTCGTAACAGATGCATAGTCTGTTAGGCACGCAAAGATTTGGATCAGATTCATAGGTCCTCCTTTAAAAAGGAAAGAGCAAGCAGGGGGGCACTGCCTGATTCCACGATTCCAAGGACGTAACGCCGGCCGCTCTACGTATAACAAAACCCAGGGAAGGGTTTTTAAGCGATTCGAACTTACGCGTCTTTCTTTCGGTTCCTAGCCACAACTCAAATTTATTTGGGGAAAATCAGAACAAGCATTACACAATGCCGAGCAGTTGCTTTTCAAAACAAATAAGATTTCAGGGTCCGCAGCCATGAACATGTAGTCAGGCACTCAGGCAACCAAGAAAAGGGTCAGGTGACAACGTGCTGTCAAGACAAGTCACTGCTGATTGCATAAACTGAAAAAGAAAAATAGCATGCGAACACTCATTCAAGACGTAAGGTCCGAGAGGCCATCCATTTTTTTTTTCCAAGGGTGTAAAGGTCGCTACACTGACATTCTTCATATATAGTACGAATATGATTACAGTTACGCTACATGTGACAATTAGATGTGATCGGGTTAGCCATGTGCCGGAGGAGATGCTCCTGCACATCATACTGCACAGACAGCGCCTAGACTCGGGCTACAACAGCACAGGACGATGTTATCCTGCAACATACTACAACAGCACAGAACAATATTATCCTGCAACATACTACCTCAGTACTTACTAAAAACAGGAGGCCTTGCAGAACAGGTATCCTTGCTAGAGACATGTTTTTACAGCTCGGCAGATGACTCGCGCTCGCCATCCAGACCACTATGCCTCCTGCCACTGCAAGGGAATACATGAATTGAAGATCTAGTTGGAGTGAACTGAAGAAAAGCAAAGGGAAACAAGACATATCAGATTACCTTGGCTTATCAGACTTGGTGAAGTGCTTTGACATGATGGAAGCCTGCAAAAATTCAGTTCTTAAATGTAAGGTTCCTCAGGACCAAACTATTGGCTCTCCTAGCACATAGAACTAAGTGCATGTTTGGATACACATGGCCAGTTACTAGTTGGGCTAAAAATTAGCCCAAATTAGCTATGGTTGGCTAGCTAGTTTGATAACAACTAGTTGAAGACTTGTCTAAAAAAATTAGCCCACTTATTAACCCTCTTGTTTGGATGCACTAGAGCTAATTTGGGCTAATATTTAGCTAGTTAGCTAGCAATTAGCCCATGGATCCAAACAGACCCTAAATTTGCTCATGTCAACTATAAATAAGATTCCATACAGTACAGTGTTGGCAATTACCATCATGTTAAGAACTACTCCCTTCGTTCCTAACTGTAAGTTGTTTTGCCTTTTCTAGGTAAACAGCTTTTGTCATGCACTTAGATATACACTGTGTATAGATACATAATAATAATAGGAACTCTAAAGGGAGTACTTTCATTCATGAAAGGGTAAACAAAACATAAAATGCACAAACCTGCTCTTGGATGATGCTTCTTGCTTCAACCAGTTGAGCTTCAAGTTCAAGCTCCCGGTCAGTTGCCTCAGAAGTCACTTCTGCACCTTTCTGAGCATCTTGGAGTTGTGTCATTCGTGCCTGGTTGTCATCAGAAATAATTACCATGAAGTAATGAAAACAAGGTATGGAGAAAAAGAAATTGTACGATGCTGATTGCTGATAGTCTGGCTCCTACCTTGATTGAAGTCATTTTTGTGCGCAAACTCTCTTCTATCTGATCTCTGGCCATATGAAAGGGCAAGTCAAAGACATCCTGCCAAAGTGGAAACAAAGAGAAACAAAAAATGATCATGTGACTTAATACATGCAGAGAACCATGTGAGTTCAGAAGGGAAGAAAAACAGAGGAAACAAGCAGTGTGGCATGTAAAGATCCGGCATTCATACCGTCTTGCCACCAAGTGGAGACTGAGGAGACCCTGACTCCTGTTTTCCATTAGCAGTAACAGTAGGTTGTGATGACCCGTTCGGGCATTGAGGAACTCACGCATGTCCATCTGAGATAAAACATTCACTTGGATCAACACACTGTTTGACACTTTATGATTAAATACAAAAGTAAAAACTATAAGGCTTCTTCGGATAGGCTAAATTGCAACCAGGATCAATAAATTAGTGAAGCAATCCAGGTAGGAATTGTTTTAGCCTACCAATCCATCTCAACCAAACGGGGCCAGAACAGTTACTCCTTCCATTTCAAATTGTAGTTGATTTTTTAGCTTTGTCTGAAGTCAAACTTTTCTTACTTTGACCAGGTTTTAAAATAACATATATTAACATCTACAAATTCAAATAAATGCATTGTCAAGACATATTTCATGAATAATTTAAGCAAACTAATTTGATGTAGGTGCATTTTTCTATAAATGTGGTCTAAGTTAGAGAAATTTGACTTAGGACAAAGCTAAAGTGAACTACAATTTGGAACAGAACGAGTACTAGTTTCCCAAGCAGCCAATACAAGGAATATGAATCCAGTTCTGTTACATGCATTATAACATACAAAAGCCGGGAGTAAAACATCACATTTCTATTACCTGCATGGAACGTAAAAGTGCCCGTAAATCTGCATTCTCTTGCATCAGCTCTTGTTTTTTCACTTCATATGCATCAACCTGAATACATACTCAATGTACATCAGAATAAATTCAAACAGATCTGCATTTCAAAATTGCATTACTGCTTACAATCATTTTGTAATAATCGTTGTCATTCTTTTTTCCATTCCATGTTCCTCGTTGTCGTCCTTCTTTCTGTTCAGTTCAGTAACAAAATAAGATCCAAAATAAAATAAGATAGCATTCAGAATTGACATTCAAGAAGATTCACAGGCATATCACCTGCAACAAGTTCATTATCTCCATTCCAGAACGGGATGATTCCTTTTTCTTCTCCATCAATACCTGGTTTAGCTTCTCCTGCAAATTAGGCATATGTACTTTCAGTGCCATTGCATTGCTGTTTCTGCAACAGAGTTTCCCATTAAGGGTATAAATAAATACTTGCCTGCAACTTAATGTATTCCTTTTCTTTCTTCTTCATTTCATGAATTTGCTGGGTGCGTACTTGCTTGCAGAAGAACCAAAGTAGGTCAGGACAGGTTCAACTTAACTCATCACCAAAGATCAATGCAATAATAAAATAAACATGCTAGGGTTAGGATGATTTTCAAAGGAATAAAATAAGGCAGTCTAACCTGATTTCCTATAACCATTTTCTGAAATTCATCTCGTTCTTGTTGTAGCTTATCGATTTGAGCCTTCAGAGCAGCAGTGTTTTTGGCCTCCTGGTAATTGAAAAGAATTTAGAATCCCAAGAATGGTCAAGAAACCAAAGAGTTGATACAAGGACAAACCGTTCGAGTAAGAGTTGCTAGCTCTCGATCTTTTGCTGCTAATTGAGCATCCATTCTCTCAATCTTAGCTTCCAGTCGTGAGATGTCAGATTGCATCCTGAACATTACATAACATTAATCAAGCAGCCATTAGTCAGTCTCAAGCAGCATTGGTAAATTTTCAAAATGCTGCAGTCAATTGCATATGTGGCCACCCAATTGAATGGCATGATCGCATAATGGAATGAGGCAAAGAACTGGCTTCTGTTCATTTACACCAAAACCCAACAAATTTTGGCAGAACTGTCCAAGCGCTGCAATCAATTGAATTAACTCTCCACCTAAATTGATACAACATGCATGAAAATAGGAAAGAGCAGATAACAAATCATGGATATGTCAATATATACTGACTCATGGCAAGCAAACAATGCCGTGCAGCATATCAGCACTGTGGAGGAATGGGCTCTGGACAAATAGTACCATGCAGGTGCAACTAATGATGACAAATACAACAGCTCATTTAGTTGTTAGGTGCACCTAATTAGAAGATAGACATATTTCACACGTCTGCAGGTTATATCAGACAAATAGGAGGCACGAGCAATAAAATTTGAGTACCAGCAGGACTGTAGAGGAGACACAAATGTTGAAAGGGAAAAAAAGGAAGTTATTAGATGAAAAAGGACAAAGCGTGCCATGTGCCTGTTGGTGGTGCCAGGGTCAGCTAATGGCACAAAGTGGTACTGTCAGGGAAAAGAGACTACATGGTACCAGCTTGATGTCAAGGAAAACAGTATTCCATAATTGCCTGGTCGAGTTTTGATTGAAAGGCAGAATAGCACTGTGAAAGTTAAACTTCACAGGCAAGCAAAATCAAGATTCCACCAGCAATAAGCACTGAAAGCAAGTACTAACATAATGCTATATTAATTTAAAATTATTAATATAATTAAGCCTCATTTCACTGTCTGAGATAGAATGACGGTTGGCTAAGTAGGAAAAGAATAAGAACATCAGGTGCAAAAAATGATGAAGCTACACTGGACAATTTAATCAAATGTATTATTACTTAGCGTTTTACAAGTCTATACCCTATGACAATGAACTTTGGCAAGATTCCTTAACATGCAATTCTTTTGGACCAGGCATATTTCAGGTTTCATAACATGGGCCTCTAACAAATATTCTTATTGCTAACTGATTCAGATAGGCGATTCAATCAACTATCATCATCATGCCCTAGGTCAAGAGAACAAAAATGAATGACTACCAAGCAGTACTAAGTTTAGTGATGCAGCACTATGTCTAGTAGTGCATCACTAATCAGTGCTGCCTTCCAGATCTCGTAACAATTCACAGTTAACAGGTTGGTACTGGCTAAGAAATCTGAATTACAACATGAAACAGAATGGAAAGAAATGGCAGGTGCAAGGCTCACCGCTGCCGCTGGTCGTTTGTTGACTCCCTGAACTCAATATCCCTCTGCCGCTGCTGCAGCAGTGCATAGATGCAGTTACATGTTCTTGCAATCGAGACCTGCACAGCAGAACCCAGAAAAAAGGTGCCGTAAGTTTACAGAGAAAAAGCACATGAAAGAAAACTTAACAGCTCTCTTCATGGAATGACCTCCAAATTCCAAAAGAAGTTGGTCTACATTAACAGTGCGCGCAGAAACCACAAAATCCACAATGTTATAAAAAAATCCACAATATATATTAGTTAAAATACATCAGAAGATCTTACAAAAAAATTGAGGGGGAACAAGGTAACAATCACCATAGCATTCACTGGAGAGAGAACAAAATGGTTATTGGAAAAACACGGACAAAACCCAAAAGGTAACCCAGAAAAAGACAATGGAAGATGGAAATTGAGAGGTAGAGAGAGAAAATTGCAGGTATCCGGAAAAACGGACAGTGGCAAAATACCAGAAGCATCGACGAATTGGCCTCGGAAGTTTGTTTTTTCAAAGAATGGCAACAAGATAAATCCCGTAAACCCCGAAATCATAAGCAAACAAACCCCCGCAACCGAAATGAATGCATAGGCACGTATAGCAGCGGCGAACCGAGGGGGAACGAGAGAAGAGGAGGGTACCGGATCGGTGGCGAAGAGGTCAAGAGACGCCGGGAATCCGAAGGTGACAAGCGTCTGGTTCAGGTACCGGGCGCAGTGCTCCAGGTTCCCCGCGTTCGCGAACGCGCCCCCGTCGCTGCACGAACAAACAGCCAGCCACGGCAACCAACACCGCCCATCATCAGAACCAAACCACCTCGAACCCGAGAGGGAGATAGAGATAGAGAGGGAAGGGAGGCCGCGATGGCGCTTACCTCATGCTGGCGTGCGACGACGGCGGCTGCAGCTGCTGCGACGAGGCCTGCATTGGAGGAAGGGAGGATGTTAGAGGCGGGCGGCCAGGGGAGGGCGGCGGATCTGGGGCCGGACGGCAGGCGGAGGGCTAGGGTTTTACCCGGAGATCGAAGCGCGCCGACGACGACATCCGCCGCAGCGCGCGCGAGGAGAGAGAAAAGGGAGAGGGGAGAGATCTGAGAGGTGATGGGTGGATGGGGATGGATGATGAATCGACGACGGCGACGGCGAGTACTACTACCGGATTTGAAATGGTAGCGAGGGGGAAGTGGGAGGACGGGGACGGTGGGGACTGCCGGGCTGGGAAGGGCAGGCCGGCAACGGTAAAGGTGGGGCCGCGATGTCAGTTGCACGGATGCTCACAGACACAGAGATCTGATCTGGAGGGGGCTTCTTCTGCTGGGCCCGACTAGGCGACTAACCATTGGCTGCGTGGGCCAAGAGCACGTGACAGTTAGATCCTCTCTGGCAAACACGATGGATCCAGCCTAATTCATGTGAGTTTTTGGTTTGGGTCACAGTATAAGGCTATCCGTATTTTTTGTCCTCTAAATTCATCCTCTGAAAGAAATATTTTGTTCTGGTCATCAAGATTCTCTCCTCTGTATTCAATTCTCCCGCATCCATCCATTCTCTATATCATCATCTATCTACTGTGGGACCCACTTATCACTTTATCTAAATATATCTATATGACATCTTGTTTTGAAGGATTTATTAAAACGAATTTAATGGTGTAAACGGAATTTAATTTGATTTTTTGATTTATGAGTTATAATATTTTTCAGGTAGTTGAAATAGGAGGCCCGCCTTTCCATGCATGTGCTCTCTTTCTCTCATTTCACATGCAAATTTTTTAGGTTTTTCAAAAAAACATGCAAGCACCAGCAGCAGTGGGGCCGACGTAAAACAGATGACATGCTCGTCCGCCAGAACAAGCGAAAGTCAGGCCATCCGGTTGGATACCTGTCTCATACCGTATCCCGCTGCAGGTTTTATTCCTAAAAACACGTCCTGCAGTGTGACTTATAGTATCCCAGTGCAGTCAGCCTAACAAGCACCTAAAAATTCACTCCAACGGGCCACCGAAAAGCAAAGACCCATCCTCCTGTTCGGCGTCCCCTTGGGGCCCGGGTTCATCCTTCCCACGGCGGCCGGTGGCCCATCGATCCGGCCCGTGTCCCGCGGCTCGATGGTTCCTAGTGCCTTTGCCGCTTGATGCTGCGACCTGAGACGCCACGCCCTAGCGCCGCCGCCACTGTTCGACATGGGGAGGCCGCACCGCTCGACCCCAGATCCACCGCCGCCGTCCGATGCAGAGAGGACTAGCAGTAGCCATCCGACGTGCCGACGCGGGGAGGCTGTGCAGCACAACCCAGCGTCGCCGCCGCTGTCCGACGTCGGGAGGCCACGCCACCGTCGCCATCCGACGCGTTCTCCCCTTCTCCTCTTGAGGCCGACTCAGTTCTGATGCGGTGGAAGCGGACCCACCTCGTAGCGCCACAGTTTTACGTCGTCTCTCTCGGAAAACGTTAATCTGCATTCCAACTCCTCTCGTATCTAAAATGGGTCTCTGCTTCAGATCTTCTATTGGAGAGTAATTTTGGCTATGCAAATCACTTTGAACGGCATATTTTGCATTTGCATAGCATTGTTGGAGTCCTTTCAAAAAACACTCTGCTCATGAACATGCAGCAATTCTCCACGCCTATCCATACTCAGTTGTTTATTTAGCATCCGAAGAGTCAGTCATTTTGTTACACTAATCGTCCGTATATTATTATGGGAGGATCAACTCTTGTTTATTAATTTTGGCAAACATAGAGCAGAAACTAGGATAAGCCTATCCATGTTCGCTTCACAGCCATGATTTTCTTTGGTACCAAATTGGTTGTTTCGGCTTATGAGTCGGCTTATACGCCGAACAGGGCGGCAAAGAAAGAGCTCACTTCTACATAAACAATATTTTCGAATATCATTTTCACGCCGGTTTATTAAAAGTTACAACCGTTAGTGATAATATACTCCCTCCATATAGGAATTAGGTGACGTTTTGGATAAGGTTTCGGTCAAACATTAGGAACATAAATCATGAATAACTTTTAAGTTGTTGAGTTTGAAAATATAAAATTCATATGAATAGATTTGTCTTGAAAAATACTTTCATGAAAGTATAAATATATTACTTTATAATGAGTATTGTTATAAAAATATAAAGTCAAAGTTATACTTTAGAGACCATATCGCTGTTCTAAACAACATCTAATTCCTATACGGAGGGAGTATTACCGATAATGTATTCACGTCAGTTTTAAAAAACCATTGGTGAAAATTATTTCATTGCTTGTTTGGGACAAAGACTAGTGGTAATAGCTTATCCTGGTTTTCAACTTCAGCTTGGGACACGAATCGGCGGTGAAAATAATTTACTACCAATTTTGTGTTAAACAATGGGGTGAAAATCATGGCCCATGCAAAGCCGATCCGGTGCTGAAATGGTGGCATGAGCATCCCGTCTTAAATCCCCGATATGTGCCTTTTCAACTGACGCGGAGTCCGGGAAAAATGTGTGTTGCTTCTAGAGTCCGGGCACGTTTTGCAAAATAAACTCTGTCAAACGCTGGAGACGGCGACGTTGTCTGGTGAAAGGACAGCCTTAGCTAGTGCTTCCATGCGGCTTCGGGCGTATCGCAGATCAGCTGCGCATCGTGTCTTCTTCTCATTTTCGAAAACTCACCAAATCTACGGAAAATTATAAAACTTGTATAAAATTAAAATTAAATCTAAAAATTATCCGTTGGACCAGAATTATAATCTAGAAATTACAAAACAAAAATTGTTACACCTTGAATGTTCGCCGTATATTTTATTTTGTGGAACCCTTAGGGTATTTTTGTAGACAATTAATTTGTTTAATAATTCTTGCAAAATTTACAATAAATTATTCATATCTATTGGGAAAACATATACGCAGTATGTAATATATGATTTATTTTGAAGGAATTGTTTTGCATCAACATGCAACACAATGGTATATAGAATGATATTAATGATTGATCGTGGCTACATGTAAGAATTAAATGATTTAGAGACAGCTGAATAGACAATAACTATACGTGGGTTTTACGAGTTGTCTGTGTAGCCGTCTATATTGTTGATTCTAAAAACTTACAGACAGCAGTTGTCTCACTATTGTACATACCGAGCGAGATTCGGATTCAGCAAGGGACAGCCGTGGCTATTGCAGAGTGGACGACATAGCCAACTGATTTTTTTTGTTTTTTTTATTATCACCTTCATGTCATGTAATGAGACGGTAGTGATCATTGTTTTCAATGCCAATTTGAAACCGGTGATGATGAGGCCAGTTATCACAACTCACTTTCACCAATGAAGGGCAAAACCTACGGTGAAAGGGGTTTCAGACCCCGGCAGTAATTAATATTCTTGAGTAGTGGCTTATTTACAGTGTTTGACTTGAAGGAATGTGGTAGTAGCGCATCATTTTGTCGCTCCTGACTTTTTATTTAGTTTATAGAATAGAATGGTTGGTCCATCATAACTCATTGTTACAAGTTAATAATTATTGTTAGTATGAACAATAGTCATTTCATCAAAATTGAGGAATAGACATATCATGCACATTTCATCTAGAATGGAGTTATTCTTTAAACCAAACACGCTAGAGTATATGGTAGTTGGTTGTACATCAATCACCACAATAGCAGCAAGGCATTTGGAACTGGAAACACAGTTACAAGGGAAACAAGCAATGCAACACGTGAAATCCATGTTTACTAGCCATGAATTGCTGACCTGTTTAGAACCCATACTCCGCAGAATTTAAACCTGCAAGCATGACGTTTTATCAAAGGTAGAACATCATACTTTTGACTCTGTTATTACACCTTGACATTTAGAATTACGGCAGCCAAACAAATTAATGTCTTCGTACCTGTGCTTGCTGTAGAGGACCATAGGTTGTAAGAGGCTCCTTGACGAGCTGGAGGATCGTCATTTCACTAGGGCAACACAATAAGATTCAGAAGCAGGTAAGGCAATGCAGTTGGACAATGGTCAATGGATCGAGATGGCAGTTAATACAATTCTAAATTAAAATACTCCCTACAATATGTATTTTTTTTGTTTGGTCCTCATATTCAGAAGGTAGACTGTTTTCTGATAAAATGGATCATTCCTAGCCACAAAACCAACTCATGTGGAAGCATTTTGAACACATACACTAGACATATTTGTAGTTTGCCTAATCGTGGGCCAAAAAGCAGGTTTTTTTCCAACATAATAGATACCTTGCATTTTGTAACGTTCGAATATTCTCTACTACTAAAAAAAGGTACAAAGGCCTAATGGACTGGCCACATGGGCCTAGGCGCCTAGGGGGTTTTATGGTACATGATTGTATCTTAGGCAAGGACAAGGATCTCCGTTGATTGGATATTTGATTATATAAATCCTACGACATCTTTGCCTATATATTGTACACCTTATACCTTCTATCAATCAATTTACAAATTTCTCAAACCTGTATTCCTTCATGATATCATAAGTCTGGGTCCACAACCCGATTCTTCCGCTGCCCTAGTGCACCTCCACGTCTGTGTCCTCTCCTCTGTGCGCTGCTGCTGCTTGGCTATGCCTCTCCCTTGCTCTCACGCTGCCTCCCCGCTGCGTTGCTATGCCTAGGACCACTCCGCTCAGCCTATGCACGGCCACTGCAGCCACTGCAGCCACCTCTGCCTCCGCGGGAGTCGAGAAACCCCGCATCGACCTTGACACCCAGGCCAAGGCCGATGCCGACGCCGCCCCTGCACGAGCTGCCTTGTCGCTAGGAAGGCTGCACGCAATGCTGCTTGCACTGACGCTGACGCTGCCGTGCGCACCCGCGAAGCCGCAGCTCGCACCGAACAGGAGTGTGCCGCCGCCGAGGTGCCCTCTAATCACAACCTTCCCCCAGATGGTGATGTTGGTGAGGATGATCGCGGCTCCCACCACACTGATCTTCTTCAAACTCTGCTTCTCCTTGAACCAGCCGCGCGCCATCGCCAACCTCTACGCTCAAGATGTCATTGTCTAGACATCCGGGCGCTCGTCACCATTGTCATCGACCTCAACTCAGGCAACTACAACCGGTGGCGCGACCAGTTCCTCCTCACTATTGGGAAGTACTCCCTTCAACATTACGTTCTCGAGGATGCTCCAGTGCCTGGCTACACCGACTAGCACACATGGATTGCGTTGTCAAGTCCTGGATCCAAGAGACCATCACCGATGAACTGGCCGAGACCATCTCACGCCAGAACTCTATTGCTCGTGCTGCCTGGCGTGCTGTCGAGTACCAATTCTTTAGCAACAGGGAGACACGCGCCCTCTACCTCAACGCCCCCCTAAAGTTGGCACCATTCATGGGGACCCCATCGTACCACCCAAACCTCTGACGCGTTGAAAATGGTGGAGACACGGAGGACTCGGCTTGGAGATCCTCCTCTATCCCCACCACCAAACGATGTTCCCGAAACCTGCAAAGCTGGGGCTCGTGGGGCGGCAGCAACCTCCGATCAGGTTACCAAAGCGGGAGTCGCTGGCATCCCTGCGCCCACGAGCACCGCTACTTCTGCAGAATCTGCATCCACGAGCACCGTTACCTCCGCAGAACCTTGTATGGCACAGAACCCCCCCCAAAGGTGCAATGGAGGAACAATTGATCGACGCCGGTAATGATACCATCGCAACCTCACGGCCTTCCTCGCGGCGGCGGGGGCGGAGGAAGGTGGAGCACGAGGAGGGCAATGACGACCACGAACGCGAGGAAGGCCGGTGGGTAAGATGAACAATACCCCAACCACCATGTGGATCGGGTCATTACCATTGATATCACTTGGCAGCATTGACTTTTTCAAATTCAATGGAAATTCACTGTGCACATAAAAGAAGCAATGACACACATGCCCATCTTAAAAATGCTAGTGACATCAACGCTTCCTAGATCTAGATCCGCCCCTGGCCTAACAGGCCCCCTGGTTCTTGTAATGCTGTGCAGCCTCTACGTTCTCTGCTGCTGCTGCTTGCTGCAGGACTGCTGCCCCCGGTTCCTCGAACACAATGGCCTCGGCGGGCCACCGTCCTTCTGAATACTGATGCCGATTCCTGATCAGATCCTCCACGTGAAATAATGTAGTGCTGTACGCTGTAATCAGGTCGAATGGATTTATGTTTGCAGGTCAGTCTGCGTGCCCATGCTTTGTGTGCTCCCTACTTTTCGTTCAATGAACACTGATGAAATTCCAATCAGGCTGGTTCTTGCTACATCTTGGTACATTGACACGAACGATCGTTAATTCGTGACTTTCTTGGATTTTCGGTACACTGTTGTGTGCCATTATAAGCCAGGATATTAGACTCTAGTTAATTAACTGCATAAAATCAATACCTTGAACGAAACCAGGCGTAAATAGTAACAAAACAAATCAATACCGATTCAGAACAAGCGAATCCAGCAAACTGTAAAAAATAAAGTTAGGCAGATGGAAAGAATCCCAGGTTAGTCTACAAGGCAGCAGGCATCTTTTGGGTGGTTCTATGCAACGCGAAAAAAGAAACTGTTCTATACACAGGCAACTTGTAGTTTGGTACTGCTGTTATGTACAAAACCATATGAAGTTTGGAGCACAACTGGTAGTTTGACTAATAATGCTAATATTAAATTCACATCTCCAACATTTTGGAGCGCAATTGCCATTCAATTCTCTTGCCACATACGAAGCATCCCAGCTGCTGGTCGGAGCAGGTTTAACCTACCGGTAGAGTTACGAATATCGGAGGGGACCGATAGAAACGAAAATCACGAAAATCGGTTGAAATTTCGGTCAAAATTTATAAATTTTTGTAAATATTTAAAATAATTTGAATAAAGTGAACCGAAATTACCGGTATGTGCATTTACCGAGGTCATCGATAGAACCGAAAATCGGCCGATATTCTGAACCCAGAAACCAAGTGAGATACAAACAAGCGCCATGAACACTACAAAGAGCAACTGGAAACCCTGCATCATATTAGAAATAAATAATATAAGCAAGATATGACCTATATGCAATAACTAAAGCCAAAATCAAAGCAAATTCAATGATGGTAAAAGAGCAGTTTCGACAGTGAGATGTTTGCAACAACCATTTTGGTTAATATTATGTCCAGACAGTATCTTCAGTGCTCAGTTTCAAACATGAATAAGAGATCATGTGACTATCAGTGGACCCTCCAGATCTAAACGCATAAATTGGGAAACGAATGCATCAATAGTTTTTGGTTGTCAGATTCTATCAGGGGGCCTTTTTTGTTAGGATATATGGGGACCATTTTAGTAAATGAAATTCCGGATGGATGGCTCCTCCAGCATGTGGTGATCAAGATTCTGGGATTCAAAACCATAAAAAAATCGATCCTTGCCGAATTGGGCAAATTTCAGAAAATTGAGGTTTCCACAGTAGCATTCTCGTTTTTATACTAGGGGAGGTATTGGTGGGTTATGATGGACCTTGGGCCAGGCTAAAAATTTAAACTGGGTCGAATTTTTTTTGGCCGACTTGTATTTCTGTCGGCCCTTACTCAAATTAGCAAATTTCACCGAAATTCGGCCCATTCAGGGCGAATCCTAGAACCTTGGTACAAATGCCTCCAGCAGAAAACAGAAGAACTAGTAATCTACCAGCTTTTCGTCCATGTAAGCTGACTGGTAAGTCAAAACGGTTGATTTGTTATGAGAGAAAAATACTGTTGGAACAGCTGATAAGCTGAAGCGAACAAGGTAAAGTCACTTTCATTCATTGTGACTATAAATGTGTTAGTTTGCACCTACAAATTTCATGCCAAACAGTAACAGGATGGGAATTGGGAAGGGGATTGTGGCTAAAAGCCGTTTAGCTTTTTTCATGCTTCTTATTTATCAGCCAAGCTAAAATCCCTATGCTTGAATACTTTCTTTTAAGCAACAGTATATATAGTTGTTCGACATTTTCCAGATGGCGATATAAATACTGATGAAGTTCAAGACATACCATTCCTCGGGTACTTGTTATCATCTTTTCAATCTACGAAACAGAAACATATTAGAGTATCTTCACCATCTAATGAAAATCTAATCCTGATAGTTGTTCAAGTAATGGAAAATATCCCCGGTGTTCAGCTTACCTCTTCCAATTTCGATTCAAGATTGTTGAGCTTTGATTTCAGATTCTGAACATCTTTTGTTACCTGGTGCATATGTAAAAGGAGAAAGTCAACACATTGTGTAAAAGGCCGTACCCAGTGTAGAGAGCTCCCGCTCTGTGCGGGGTCTGGGGAAGGGTGTCGGCGCCAAGCCTTACCCGCACACTTTTTGCAATGTGCGGAGGTCGGGGGCTCGAACCCGGACCTTCCGGTCACAAAGCGGTAAGACTCTACCGCTTGCACCAGGCCCGGCCTTCAAAAGTCAACACATTGTGTACAAAAAGAAAAACAACAGAACATCCCCATGCAAGTTGGGAGTTTTTATGTATATGTTGACTTTTTTTAGAGGACGGCAAAAGCTTTACCGCGATTTCTATTAGATGAAGAAAGAAAAAAGACAAGTGTCCGCTGTGGCAGAACCTTCTAAATCATATGGCCCACAAGCACCTGTCATTGTCCCAAAGACCTCCGACGGCTATGCTTGTGTACCACACAACTTAAAACGTCCCCGTCGGGTGAAATCCCGATGAAATCACGAACAACCAAGATCGCATTCTTGCGAGAGACATTGCAAAGATTACAACAGTTTTTATACAAAATACAACAGTAGCGGAAGACTTACGTAACTATAATTTACATCGGTTGTTTTCTCAAACTTATACAAACCAAAGGCTTAAGTTAATACAAACCTAGTGGAGTACCATTAAGTAACATATTACAAGCCAACCAAAAAAAGTGCCCTGCCCAAAGGCCAAACAACCTATTCCTCATCGGACACTTCAACAACCGTCATGCAGCAAGGGCCATAGCACACTTGCTCATGTGGTTCACCTGCAACAGGGGTGAACAAACCCTGAGTACAAAAGTACTCCACAAGACTTACACGACATTAAAAAGGGGTGAAGACTCAGGAATGCTAGCTGATAGGTATCAAGGTAAAGCTTATCAAGATCAAGGACTCTTTTGCATAAAAGCCTTAGTTGAACATTTTAATCATCATTAATTATTATTCCTGTCTTCTAGGTGATCCTAGTCTAAATCAAACACTTCTCAAACATATACCCAATTATGAGCCATCATTCCATTCCACTTCCATTGTTACTACGATGATGGCGCGAGGATCAAGCTTCCTTTACCGCGAAACAACGACGATTCGAACCGCTTTTATACCCAGCTAGGGATTCCTAACCACACGACATATGCGGGACTCTAACCCCCCATATATCAACCCAACACTCGGATTCTCTATGCCCAGATCAGGTCCTATGCCACTCGAGAGCACAGTACACCACCGCCCTACGCCGTTCTTGACGGTTAACCCGCAGGGTGGGTACACGATACTCCCGCCATCTCTCCACTCCCAGTGCACGGTTGTCTGTTCTCGACATAGATTGGCCCAAATGGAGCTTACCACAAGAGCATATGATTAGTACTAACAAATTGATCCAAGGGCCAACAACGGACGGTCCTTAACCGACTCCAACGGGACAAGCACGACTGGGCATCCCAATCGGCTTCCACCACAAACAAATCTATGTCCCGCCGGTCTCAATTTTATTCCTCTTTCCCATAGCATCAGAGCCATCGATCATTATCATAAGTAAAACATTTACTTTGAAAACCTATCTTTAATAAGCATGGCTTCACTAAGTATTTATAAATAAAACAGGTTTCATGGATGATATATCAATAACAAGGATGGTAAATGCATCAATATAGGATATCACTCAACTCCTATTCACCTAATGCATTATTTCATAAGCATAATGTTATTAAAGCTTTGTAAAACACAAGGAAAGGTTAAATGCATCCGAGGCTTGCCTGGGTCGACAAAGAACTCGGGCCCTGACGAAGAACCAACAGGGTCGGAGCTCACTCCTCCAAGCCGCTCGGCCTCAACAACGACGGGGGTCGGATCAACAGCAACTTCCTCGGACCCCCTCAACTACACGGAGATAACATATGATCATGATGTGCAGTTAAAGTAACATGATAATGCAACGGAGATGCATCGAGCTACACGACGTAAAACAACTCCTCTTCCTTAATGGTGGTAACAGGGTCTTAACAAAGATCTGCATCAAGCCACCCCGATGGACTGCTATCGGGAGAGTGGCGAAGATCTGCATACCACCCCTCAAACTAACGGCGATGGAGTTCTCTAGTAAGATCTGCATGCCTCCACTGCAAGGGTGATGGTCTTGCCAGTGAGAGCCACCCTAGCTCTCCTGATAAATCACAGCAACGTCAGACACTCTAACGTAATCATTGACACAGTGCCGAGGATCATTAGGGTTAATGACCCAGCGTCATCACTCAATTCCAAAGTCACACAATCCTAAAGTGATTAAGACCATTTTTACAGTCATTAAACAGGATTAATTAATAGAGACTTATTTAAGGAATTAATTAAGCCTTTATTAAGTAAGCTAGAAAATAAACTTTAATAAAACTTTATCCAATTGAGCTACAAATTTTAGGGTAAGTAGGTTTTACCTAATTAAGCTTAATCCTAATTTTTCATGATTTTTGGAAACACACAAAAACCAGGAAAAATCATGGAAAATCAGGATTAGCATTTAAAGTGGTATTTTTAGATTTCAGAAACTATACTAAACACATGCACCCAATAATTTTATTAAATAGAGTATTATTTAGTGAGCACAGAGCAATTTTTATTTTATTTTTATCAGCCCTTAATAATTAATTACAAAAATATGAAATCAGCTGTCTGAAAATTTAAAAGAAAAAGAAAAGCTTTTTCCCATAAGTGCACAGTGCGGCCCGGCTCGGCCTTTCGGCCCACCTCGGCCTGTGTAGGCCGAACGGCGGCGGCGGCGAAAGACGACGGCGATGCTCGCCGTCGGCGAGCTGGCCGGCGACGATGACCACACCAACGGACTCAGCACTTCACGACGGACCTATCAAGGTATTACTCGACCCCTATCTTGCACCAGAGCATCTACAGCGGCGGCTATGGCGGACAACAGCGTACGGTGAACGGCGGCAGAGCTCGTCGGAGCTTCTCCGGTGACGCTGAGCATACCAACGCGACCAGCGACCCAAAACGGACTCGGCACGACACGAACGCGACTCGCAACGGCGCTAGGTGGACGCGGTGGCGTACGCGACAACAGCGGCGCGGCGGAGCTCGTCGGAGAGACGCTGTTCCGGTTAAACTACGGCGGCGCAAGCGTAACCAACACCCTAGCTAGCTTCTGGAGCTCACTGCGACTTCAAAACAGGATTGCGCTGGGCTCGGTGATGGTCGGAGGTGGGTTGCTCGCGGCGGCAGCGGTTGCGGCGGCGTGAACTGAGGAGCCAGTAAGAGAACTGTACAGGAAGATTTGACAAACAACAGGCCAGGCTCGAGGACATGCAGGGCCACTAGGTCGTGGTACTCTCTGATTTCTTGGACATTTAGGATTTGGTACAGGATGTGATCTTGCAACCAGAGGTCAGAGATATCCAGATTATCCACAAATGGCGCTTTGAAACCTCAGGCGAGTTTTCTACCAAATCAGCATATGAGGCCTTCTTTCATGGGTCAACCTATTTTGCGCTGAGTAAGCTGATTTGGGGGACATGGGCTCCAAGGAAATGTAAATTTTTGCTGCGGCTAGTCGCTCACAATCGTTGTTGGACGGCGGACAAGCTTGTGGTGCCTTCCACATCCGGAGCACTGTCCTCTATGTGAACAGGAAGAAAACACGATCAGTCACCTTCTATCAGCATGTGCATTTGCCCGGCAGTTTTGGCATCGACTACTAAATGGTTTTGGTCTTCCAGATGTCACACCTCCACTCAACAGTACTGATTTCTACTCATGGTGGCAGCAGGCTTGCGACAGTTTGTGCACTGGCGAAAAGCGTGGTTTCAACACCATGGTAGCTCTTGGGGCATGGACTATTTGGAAGACAAGGAATGATGCGGTGTTCAATGGGGTCACTCCTAAGGTTGGACAGGGCCCTCCTGTTCGTGCGGGAGGAAGCTAAACTCTGGATGCTTGCAGGGGCAAAGGGGCTAAGCGCTATGGTCGCTGCTAGGCTCCTTGTTTAAAGTTTGTAGTGGCAGGTAGCCAGTTGGTCGTGTTGTTGTCAACGTCCGTGACGTTTTGTTGGGGTGATTGTGTGTCTGTGTTGTTAGCTTTTGTAGCCTAAATCCTCTTCTCTTGATGCAATGATATGCAGCTCTTCTTCATATTCGAGAAAAAAAAAATTCCAGTCACAGTTGCTGGAGCTTGTACCAGAGGGGCAGGAACTTCATTTGCAACTTGTGGCACTTCATTCTCTATATTTGGCACAGCTGGCTCAGTGTCATGAATTCCAACACGAACCACTCTTAATATGCTTTCTTCGTATCTGCCAGTTTCTTTGGAGAACTGATAAGAAAGAATTAGTGAGCAACACAGTTACAACAAATGACATGAAAAGAACACTATGCAACTAAAGGTTATAGCTAGGTGCTCACGAAAGCAGGAACGAGATGCTTGTCAGATGTACCATGAGGAACAACTGTGGTCTGTACCAAAAACTTGTCTCCTAACTGCATGCCTCGTGGAGCAGTTAGAAGACCATCCATGGTAACTACATATATAAGTAAAAAGTAAGCACAAACAGAATAAGAGGAAAGAATAATGTATCCCATATAAGAAAGAAAACTGACAAGGTATACAAAGGACCGAAAAATTTAATAACTACTGTCTACTGCCCTTGTACCAATAGCAAGCACAAGTGTTTATTTAATGGGCAGTGAAAGTAAAGAAGGAATCCACTCGTAATGCACATCAGACAAGACTCAGAATTACTACCTCCGGTCTGAAACTTATGGCTTTAGCTTTATGCACACTGAAACCAAAGCAGGACTCCACGAGGGTGTTAACAAATACTGAATTGCCTATTTTTTTCCTTTACTCGACAATATTATTGTGCTTCCACCTCTCAAACACCAATACCAGTAGCCACATAGTGAATTTTGGTGGAAAATGTTGCCTTGAAACCCCAAACTGACTCGCCAAATGACATTGGACAACATGGCTACGACATATATCTCTTTTAACTTCTAACCCCCAATTAAGCACAATTCTTAAAAGTAGGTATGATATCAGAGTATTATCAACATGGTTCTAGTACTTCAATAAACACAACCATTATCAATAATAACAGTGAGCGTAGATACATACTTGTGAATTCACATGTTTTGCTCGGAAGGATAACCCCAGTATTTGGATGAACACGATATCTTCTAGGATTTGTTACTTTAACCTAGCCAATTTGAGGAAAAAGAAAACAAGATCAGAACTTGCTCAAAACAAGAACAGAACACAATAGACAAGGTACCAGCAACAAAACATCTAGTTCTAGCTATAGCATCATCAGAAACCAATTACTTAAGGCCTTATTTGAACGTACTTGAATCCACCTCAATCCAATGTGTGTTGGAGTGGATTGACGTGTAAAATAGTTTAAGTTTCACCCCAATCCACTCCAACAGATGTGGATTGAGGTGAATACGAGTACACACAAACAAGCTCTTAATTGGATATTCAATATTTCAATATCCAGACATCGCATAGCAGCCATTAGCGTGATGGGAGAAAGAATGAGTAGAAAATAGGACTTGTTTAAGATGCTAACTCAAAGTTGCTGAGAAACCTTGAAAGCAACATATTCATTGGAGTTGTTGCTTAGGTGGACAACGCATGAACTTTTTTTCTTCACCTCAACTGAAAAAAACACAGAATCGGAAGAAGAGGGTCAGATTTACATTTTAAAATAAAGAAGAACAGATAGAGGCCAGGGCTTGAAATGAAAAGACAAAACTAGTGGAAACAAAATAATGGAATTTAAAGCATGATTAGAAATCCAGAACAAAGATGTAGCAGTGGAGAAATGTTAAAAAAAAAAGAGTAACCCTTGGATTCTGTGAGATGATTAGAAGTCCAAGACAATGCAACAACGATTAAATGTTAAAACTTCTACTTCTTAATGAAATACAAGGGCATGGTCGTGAAAAGAAATTACAATAGCCAAGCTGACCAGCTGAACAATTTCAAGGTTTCAACATGTCAGACCCCGTGGCCGCCGGCAATCGCCGCCGACGTGAGGAAGACGCGAGGAGGGATCAGGAACGAAGGCGAGAGAGGAAAGCTTCCTTCTCTGCCGGTGTTTCTATTATCAGAATGGGAATAGTTCTCAGATTCGTTTACAGCAAGTTTTATCTCTCTCGTCCTATGGCCCACATGTCATACTCTTAAGCTATTACAGCATAAAAAGGAAATACGCCTTCGGTCTTGATAAGCGTCTTCTCTCAAGGTGCCGCCGCCTTGTCATCAGCCTGAGCAGGCCTGGCACAACATGGTAGGTTAGGTATCTATGACTGAGAGACAGTTTGATTTTTCCTGTGAAAATCACAAAGTCCATTTGAACGCAGATATTTGACAAGTGTGTTGCCTGCATTCAAACAGAGACCAGAGCAAAAATAGTGATGGGAAAAACTCAAATGCACTTTCTTATAGATAGATCAATAACATAATATTTCACTACAGGTCTCCCAACTATTACTTTTAGCATTTTTCACTCATAGGATCACTTTTCACTTAATAGTGTAACCCAACCCCTTTGAGACAAAATCAGTTACAGCTATGATTGTATTGTACTCAGTCCAGGTCCAGCCCAAGCGCACTGCAACACATTTGCAGTTTATGGGTGCAAAATAATTTGCCAAGTTCATAAAGCTCAACACATTTCCCTCTCATCAAGGTACTTCTCTCTGAACACAACTAATATCAGGCGTAGCGTGAGCCATTAGTGATCTTCCATTCATGTTAACAAGAGCCAACAGCCAAGCAGATCCTTCCCTTCCCTCCATCCTGCATCCCTAAGTTAACACGCTGACACACACGCCCCATCACCACCAGCCACCGGACTTTACAATGATTCGAACCACAGAATCTACTTGTCTGTAACCAAGTGAACAGAATGGAAGCAACCAACTGACAGGGGTCTATAGCTTGGCTCCTACTCCATCTGACTATACATCGCAGGTCCTATGATCAATGCAATAATTCAACGCACGCGACAGGAAATTAACCAACAAATCGGCAAAAGTTAACTGGAATCATTAGACAGGGTCATGCATGCATAAACCTTGGCACGACACACAAAGATGATTCGCAACGACGGGGATAGGAGAGAAAACGTGAGCTACGCCGCCAACAAAACACGGAACGGAATCGAAGCAGACAAGCGCGCTCCCGACAAACACGAGCGGAGCGGGGAGAAGGGGGCGGGCTGCGACGTACAGGTGAAGGCGAGCACCTGCGGGCAGATCTCGACGAGGCCCATCGCCGCCGGCCGCAGGGTGTCGGCCGCGAGCAGACGCACAATCCTCTGACGAAGGAAGAGGGGCGGCCGCGGGGTTTAATTTCGGGAGTAGAAAAGTAGGGTAGAGTAGCGGACGGATCCTCCGCACGTCCTTCCGGCCCAACAACGGCCCGTTCTTGCTTTGGCGCGGCTGACTGCTGGTGCTGCTTGGGTTGCCTCAGATTTGGCTGTTTTTTAATCTACCTCCCTCTGCTCTAAATTATAAATTGTTTTAACTTTTATGGTATATCTATATATCTAGATATATAATAATATTTTTAGATATATAATAAAATGTATGAACTAAAAAAAATAAAACGATTTATAATTTAGAACGAAGGGAGTAGTTCTCTTTGCCATCCCTAGTGGATGGACCCGTAGATTGGGCTTCAGCTGCTGCTGGTGCTCTCCATCGGTAAACAGGTGCCTAAACAAAAATCTGCATTCACGTCATCTCTTGTTGTGTGCTAAACAAGTGTTGTTCTCTAATTTGATTGTTTTTGTCCTCCCTTTTGATTGTGTTGGAAGCTTGAAGGAAACATCAACTTGCTTTGCATCAAAATAAAATTTTGCATATTTGAGATGGAAGAAAATAGGTATGTTGTTTCTTTCTCTATCTAATTAGTGGATATATTTTAGTTGCTCATTCTTTTGTCTAATATCATGTCATATTTACTTGTTTTCCCTGTAGGGAGGGCTTCTTCCTAATATTTTACCACGACATGGAATTCAGTAGGTTTGGATCTTTTGGATTAACTATGGGTTCTCAAAGCAATACAAACAACACTCCTCCTGAGTCAACATATGCGTAATAGTGCTTTTCCTCTCGTCATATACACTTCTTTGTTCTTTCTTTTTTGTCCTTTTTAGTATGAGCTTCAACAAAATCATATTCATCCTTCGTAAATTTAGACATGTTATATGCTTGTGCATAGTTTTATAAGCCAAATGCAGGTCAGCGTCCTCTCCTCCTCTCCTACGATCATCTGCACTAGGCTTGAATGCCTACAGGTGAGAAAATTAAAGCTTTGAGCAAGCAGAAAAATTACCGTAGTCGCTGCAGCTCTATTTATGCGTCGCGCTAATGTTGGGGGGCCGGCCCGGCCCGGTCAGCTGAGCGGGGCAGCGCATATGCTGATGGTCACCGTTGGATGGGAGCGAACGGCTAGATGTACAGCGCCTGCAGAGACAAGTCATTTTGGTTGACTGCAGAATGTTCCGTGGCTGGTGTGTGTGGGTGCCTGGGCTGGGAGAGTGGGAGGCAGGCAATCCAGTGATGCATTATATGCCCTTGTTCTCTTTGCAACTTTTTTCACTCTCTCTCCATCACATCAAGTTTTTACCCGCATGTATAGAGTACTAAATGTAAGTAAAAAAATAACTAATTGCACAGTTTGGTTGTAAATCACGAGACAAATCTTTTGAACCTAGTTGGGCCACGATTGGACAATATTTGCCAAATACAAACGAAAGTGCTATAGTTGCGAATTTCACTCTCTCTCCTCCATCTAAACAAGGCCAATTAATCGATGATATTTATTATAATTGCTGGCAGTTGTTTCTCGGAGAGCGAAGCAAACTTATTTAGGGATGGAGGGAGTATTTCTTTTCCTTGATCTTGACCGCAGGAATTTCTCAATAATCATTCCGTCTATTATTACTGTATGTATAGCATGTTTCCACTTGATGCATTATTTCAACATCACGAGTTCAATGGCTGAATGGTCATGTTTCAATTCGGTGATCTTGATGACGAACACTTGGGATAGAGTTGACAATAAATATATACTGTCTGTATGTCCTATAATGATTGCTCTCTCTAGCCACACTTAGTCACCCTTGACATGTTGCTAGTTGCTTCGCCACCACTGTATTGTTGTAGTGGAGTTTATATTTTTGGCGACTAGTCAACACTGCTAGCATATTCTTTAAAAAAAACTGCTAGCATATAGTCAGTCTCATAGATCAATAATGCTCTATTATTTTATTTTCACAAAGAGATCAAATACCTTGTCAGTTCCAGTTTGACCACCACGTTACACAACATGGCAAAGGCCAAAACATGCATGAATCACTCTTCTTTTCCTTATTATCTAGCTCCCAACTACCGATCAAGTCATGGTCCAAACATTGGAGAAATTTGTATATTTGAGACTTCAAATTACATTGTGATCGTAGTTTTAGAACTCCAAACGTGAACTTCGTAAAAATGGTCTTGTGACACTTGATTTTCTTGCCATTTTGTGTTTTCTCTCTCTTTTTTAGTATTCCTTTATGTATTTTGCACCTAATGGATAATATTGCATTGCCCTTATGTGATTTCTAGATGTGGGTGTCTTAAAAAAACTTATTTAATTAACTTTAGAAGACAGTCATTTATTAAAAATGTATCTATAAATGAAGAAACCACCTATGAAGTTCACTGGCCATTCCTTGAGACAATATTACTTTTTGCTCGACCGACCGTGTAAATAAAACGGCGATCTCACAATGGAAAGTCAGATTTGTAGTAGTGTTTGTAGCTGACAACTTATTAGAAGACAATTTAATTTAGTTGCTTAAATATATGTTTTAAACTCTTCCCAAAAGATATATATGTTTTAAACTCTAAGATTTTTAAATTCATTTTTTTGAATTTCTCTAATAGCGTTGGACAGCGACACACCTTGTACCAAATTACAGTGCTCGACGGTATTTACAATTTTATGGCTATTTTTATTTATTTGAGATCAACTCGCCGTAGAAGGGTTCCTTTTTATTGTTAAGCAGACGAGAGACCAAAGATTGTGTGCGGGATGTGTGTGTGGAAGTGTATACTGGGCGGATTTGCACTTCTAGCGTCAGCGACGGTTACGAGTCACGAGTCACGACACGTGATTTTCGCAGAAGAGAAAAGCCAAAGGAAGGCAAGAGCCAAACGAGCACGTGAGTGGACCAGGGGATTTGTGTGTTGTCCTTGTCTATGGTATCAGATACTCCTTCTATCTTAAAAAACATGTAAATCTCATTTCCTCATAAAGTAAAAAATCCTATACATGCTAGAGGCCCTGCGTGGTGTGTTTGATGCTACACTGGCTCGGCAAGGGGTCGGGACGGTGGTGGGCTGGGCAGCTGGGGCTTTTTCTGATTCCGGCCCTCTTCTCCCCGTCATCTGCCCTCCCCTTTCCCCGGGCTAGGTCTCGTGGTGGAGCTGGCCGGATCTCTCCGACAGGCTTCTCCCGGCACCTCTCCTAGACGGCATCCCTTGGGACAGTGGTCGGGCGAGGCTGCACCTGAACCATTGCTGCTCCCTGCCTCCTTGGTAGGGTTGGGTCTTCGATGGCGACGACATGGAGGTTGTTTAAAGTCAGGGCGAAAGCTTTAGATGACGATGCCTGCGGATGTCGTTTTCTTCTTGGAGGCGTCCTTCCTACCTCTATTCCTGTCGTGTTGGATTTTGCAGGTGAAAACCTTCCTTTGGTGGGCTACCTTGTTAGGCTTTTCAGTTCCACGGCTGCTCTTGTCGGTGCCCCAATTCGCACAGCAGGTCATCGTTTTTTCAGTCCTTATTAGTTGTTAGTTGAGTTGTTTAGTTGGGTCGCTACGACCAGGTAGGAGCAAGTAGTGGCATGAGTTTTGATAGTTTCTCAGTTGTATGATTTTTGGGCCCGCCTCCCATTAAAAAAAGCTGGGCGGGCACTTGCCTTTTTTTCTTTCTTCGTCCTAATAGAAATCGTGGCAAAAGCTTTTTGACGTCCTTTCTAAAAAAAAAACTAAATATATAACAAATTATTGATGTTTATGGTGCGTAATAAGTATTATTAGATTAATCATACAATATATTGTTATAGTTGAAGATTTAAATATAGATAATATTTTCTATAAATTTAGTCAAACTTAAAATTCTTTGACTTCTCATAAAAAAGATTTAAATGTTCTTTTTTTTTTTTTGGAAACTTCGAACTTCCATTACTCATCAGACTCGGCTAAATCGCCGGTCACCAAGGCCACCACTTTTGAGATGGAGGTAGTAGGTACTATATGTGTGTTTCTCTGTCTTCCTCCTCTCAATCTTCTCTTGAAGTCACAAATCGACTGACAGGTCACAACGATCTAACACTATTGAAAAGCAGAATACTCTGTTACGCAAAAACCGATAGAAAAGAATATAGTTTTAGAACAGTGTCATGTTTTAGTATATCAATTTTGACCAATTATTATATAGATAAAAGTATCAGTATTTATAATATCAAATAAATATCATTATATTAATTAAAAAATTTATTTTTTAATATAATAAATTGATTTGGAGTCATAAATATGAATATTATTTACCACTGATTTGGTCAGACGTAAAGTATTTTAACTAGCGCGGCGCAAACCATATGGTTACATCCTTTTAGAGACACACAGGTCGGACTGGTCATTAATTAGTTGCTCAAAATATGTTTTAAACTCTAGATTCTAAAATTCTATTTTTTTGAATCTATTTAATAACATTGGACAGAGACATGTCTTGTACCAAAGTACAGTGCTCGATGAGATTTTGAATTTTATGGTTCTTTTATTTATTTGAGATCAACTCACGGTAGAAAGGTTTTATTGTTAAGCACACGAGTCACGAAGACGATTGTGCAGGATGAATGAGTGCCCTTGCGTGTACGCGTGTGGAAGTGTATACTGTGTGTTTGCATTTTGCAATAGAAAACCGATATGGGCATTTGTATCGCCAGTGAGGCAGTGACGGACGGCACGTGATTTTCGCAAAAGAAAACCGCCAAGAGCCAAACGAGCACGTGAGTTGACCCGTGTCTCTCTTCCTCTCTCTGAAGTACTGCACAAGTCACAACGATCCAAGCGGCGGCTTTACTACTAGTATACTAGCGGTCATTCATCCAAAACTCTCTTGAAAAGTTGTAAGCATCTCCAACAACTCTTTAAAACTAACTTATCAAATCTTAAGTTTTAATAAGTTGCTAATTTATTTAGCAAGTGAAAAAAGACTCTCTCCAAGAACTCCTTAAAACTCACCTGCCAAAACAAAAAAGCCCGCTAATAAACGAAGAGCCCCGCTAACTTCTCTCGTCACAACGGCGGCCGGCGCGATAGCAAGTCCTTTCCGCACGCGGAGATATACGCACGCGAGACCCGTGAATAGCAACCTGGGATAAATAACAAGTTGGTTTGAGGAGTTGTTGGAGAGGGATTTTTGTGTTTTTTCTAAATTAATAAGAATAGCAACCTCATTTAAGGAGTTGTTGGAGATGCTAATGTGGTATCAGATATAGTACGTTACTAGTATGTGTGTTGATGTCTCGATCAGGAATTATGAGTCTACTGTATGCCACGACTCTGCAACGTTAATAAACGACGTATAATCTATTAATTACCTACCTAAACTGGCAAGTCACAAGCGGCTTTGGTCAAGACACATCAGCTAGCACTTTCTCTGAGTGGCCCTGAGTGGCCCTCGCGTTGTCGCCCCGGGGGACCCGAGGGCACCATGCAGCCACCTCCAGCACCCCCCTCCCCCAGCGCCGGCCGGGCCGGGCCACCGCTCCTCCTTGCCGAAGGCGGCGGCCGCCAGCAAAGGGCGCTCAAAAGGTGGCTCCTTGCGCCTCCCCTGGCCCTCCCTTCCCTCATCCTCCTCCCTCCCTCTTCTCCGGCGCCGGCGTCCAGCGGGCGGCGCGGCGGCGGCCTCTTCGGCCCCTCCACGGCCGAATCACGGCGTCGGGCGGTCTGGCGGCGGCCGGCCACGAGCTGGCTGGCGTGCACGCCCCGACGCCGCCGCCCCGGCCCCCCTGCCGGGAGTTGAGCGGGCACCTCCCCAGCCACCGCGGTGGTGCAGGCGCGACCCCGGCCCTAGCCCCCCGGGAGTTGAGCACCAGCAAGCCCATCCGCCGTGGGCCGAGTGCGCCCATGGCCCCGGCCACCGGCCCGGCGGCTCGCTTGCCCCCTCGGGGTGGGCGACGGTACGACCGGTGTGCACCTCCTCGGTTAGCCGGCGGCATCGGCGGCGCCGGGTGGTGAGCCCCCGTCGAGCGGTTGACGGCCCCTGCCCTGCCGCCCCCTCCTCCACCACCGCCGCTCCGGCAGCCCTAGGTCGACGGGCAGATCCGGGCCTCTTGGCTGGATCCACCCTCTCCCTCCCGGATCCGCATACGCCAGGCCCTGGCGGCGAGCAACACAAAGATCCGGGTCCGGCAGCGTCATCTCCAGCAGCAGTCCACGGTAGCGCGGGTGAAAACCCCACCCGGCCTTTGCGCCTGGGATCGACGACGGTGGCGCCCCAGCGTCATCCCCTTCCTAAAGGCATTGTCACTTCCGCTGTGTGTTGACTGCTGCTACCGGAGGAGCATCGGGAAAACCTCCCTTTGGTGCGCTCTCAACGAAGTTGGCGTCCGCAGGCGTCATTTCGTTCCTGAAGGCTCTATTGATGCACCCCCCTACGACGTCGTGCCTGCCCGCCGCCGTCGCTTGTCCTGGCGTGCCAGGCGTTGTCGCTTTCGTACCTCCGACATGGTTTATAGTGTTGCCACCGTTGTCACCGTTGTCGTTGTTTGGCCAACCTCGGTCACCGATGTCCCGTGGCTCCACCTTAGCGGTCGCCGCCGAGTGTGTGATGCCTCACGGAAGATGCGAGGGCTACGGCGACCGATTCCATCATATCACCAGCGGTTACATCTCCCAAGCTGAAGTCGTAGCGACGTTGCACCTTGCGCCGCAAGGTTGCGTGGCGTGGTAGAGAGTTGTTTCTTTCTTTATTTCGTGTTCGTTGTGTTTGTTTTAGCCACTATCTCCGTGGTTTTTGTCGTTGTGTCGTGTTGTATTTGCCATACTTTCGGCCTCCTTCTTCTTAATGAAAATGACACGGGAAGTCATGTTCGAGAAAAAACACATCAGCTAGCTATGATGTACGGTACACATCATTCACAAGATCGAGTTGACAAAGAGGGAATATAGTTAGCTCCTGTTGAAAGACTAGTCTGTCTATACAGTATAGGAAATTAACCAGACAATTATCGCCTCCTCCATCCCATATAGGAAAGCAAGATCTTATAAGATTTACAATTTGTTTTGCAAGAAGAAAAGACATTCTTGGAGTGTGTCGATTCTGTTCATCAATATTTTTTGGGAGGTATTTAAATCATTTTTCTTCGTCACTAATGTACCCTATAATTTATTATTCCTTTATAAGAGGGAGGGAGTACATATGTACGATATAGGCTTCAATTGAGTGGGAAGTTAATATCTGCGTAGCCTATAGATAAATATTGTACAAACTCATGGCTAAAACAATATATAAGGTAATTCGCAGAAAAAGAAAACCTATAATGCGTTCTAAAGAACTCAGATACACATGAGTAAGTCAAATTAAGCATTTTCAGTTTCTTGTGCTGGCACGTCTCGCACTTACATAAAAAAAATTAGAGGCGTCCTGGTATTTTTAAAAACGGTTGTCAATCCAGACGCCTCTAGAGATGGTTTAAGAGACGGATCACTCCTGAAAATTAATTTATATATAATGTTTGGTGTTATTGGCCACTACTACAAATGTTCTCTAAATAACTAAATCCATTTTATTTGATATTGTTTAAGGGACCAAACATATACTTCGTCCATCCCTAAATAACGATTGTTCTAACTTCCTGAGAAATAATTTTAACTAAATTTATATTAAAAATATTAATATCTATGGTGCATAATTAATATCATTAGATAAATGGTTAAATCTATTTTCATAATAAATTTATTTAGATTGCACGCTTTTTTTATAAATCTAGTTAAACTTACAGCACAAAATTAAAAACATTTCTTTAGTGGCGGACCGATAGAGAAAGTAAGTTATAAGTTTTCATATTTTCAAATTTTGATTTTTTTTCAAATAACCTGATAGGAAGACTCAGTGAGGTCTATAATTTTGCGTTGAAACCTTTTCTTGTTTGATCGTTTAGAGACAAAAAATATTTAGTAAAAGATTTGTAAAATTTTAATAGAAGATGTACTCTCTCCGTTTCAAATTATAAGTCGCTTTGATTTTTTTGGTACATCCATTTTACTATGTATCTAGATTTAATAATATATCTAGATACGTAGCAAAATGGATGAACTAAAAAGTCAAAGCGACTTATAATTTGGAACGGAGGGAGTATATAATTATGACCATGTTCGAAGTACTTAGTTGGATCGATAAATTATCTCGAGATCAACAAAGTCACTATAGGCGTCTCAGTGTGGACTGTCACATACCGCTAAAAGAATATTGTTTAAATTCTAAATACATTCAAAAAAGTACATATACCCATATTAAGCCAGGGACTTAAGCCAGATGGACAGATTCCATGATAAGGAATCAGACCAGCTGAGCTACATTTAGTTAGCTAATGACACCAATATCTAGAAACGTCCCTTACTAGAGCAAGTGCAGAAGGCTAAAAGAACTATTACTAGGTGAATATCCCGTGTGTTGCCGCAGAAATTGCTTATGATTTAGAATAAAATTACTTATATAAAAATATAAATAATTATAAGTGAAGATTAAAGGATGACATGGCACGCTGATATGGATAACTAAATGTATGATATGTCTTGATCATAATTGTAAATGATAGTTGACCATAAATACATCTAATAGTAGGCTGATGAGGTGGATAGCTTGCATACTGATAGAAATAGCTAAGGCCAGTCTCAGTGGCGTTTTATTTCACTGTTCCAAGACTGCCATGTTATATAGATTGAAATAAAATTTTGATGGGACTCCCACTGTGAATGTAGAGTTTTACTCTATAGTTTTATAGACATTTAATTCTATGACTCATAAAGAGTTGGTAATCATGTCAAGAGAGTTTTATTCCTATGATATTTATTTCTTCTCTCTTTATTAAAATACTATCATGTCATCACAATGCATATATGACATGCTATTTAATGCCAATAAAACTCTAATGAAACTTTCATTGGTACTGATCTAATGGAGATTTGACTTTATAAAAGTTTAAGATTAGATGAAGAGAGTGCACTCGTAATCCTTATGAAGAAGATTAAAGTAGTACTCCCTCCATCCTTAAATAAGTGTTGTTTAAACTTCTCCGAGAAATAACTGCCGGTAATTTTAATAAATAATAAGTATCATCGGATCGGAAAGATCTTTGAATCTATTTTTTGAACAAAATTATTTAGAGATATAAATATTGCACGTATTTTCTACAAATCAAGTCAATCTCATGGCACGTATCCCAAGACGACATTTATTTAGGGGCAAAAGAGTATGTTGTAGTTACCGAGCATCTCCAACAACTTCTGAAATGAGGTTGCTATTCTTATTAATTTAGCAAAACATAAAAATCTCTCTCCAACAACTCCTCAAACCAAATTGCATTTATGCTAAGTTGCTATTTATGGGCCTCGTAATGCGTATATCTCCGCGCGCGGAAAGGACTTACTATCGCGCCGGTCGCCGCTGTGACGAGAGAAGTTAGCGGGGCTCTTCATTTCTTAGCGGGGCTCTTCTTTCGTTTAACGGGGCTCTTTGTTCACTTAGCGGGCCTCTTTGTTCGTTAGCGGCCTTTTCGTTTTGGCAAGTAAGTTTTAAGGAGTTATTGGAGATAAGTTTTTTTTTTCCACTTGCCAAATAAATTAGTAACTTGCTAAAATTTAAAATTTGGCGAGTCAGTTTTAAGAGGTCGTTGAAAATACCCACCATGTCAACGCCTCTCCCCGCGGGAAGTTTCTCTCCATCCTCGATCTTGATCATTAATTGTGCGGCGGGCTTCGCTCTGCTCTGACGTCACCGCACCCAGACCACACGATTCACGACGCACAGCTCTGTGGAGAGCGAGAGACGGGGGAGGCAGCACATGCAGGCAGCAGATGCTCACCTGGGTTGGCCTTCTAGAAGGAGTGTGACGTAAAGCATGGCGTGTCTTGGATGAGCTAGCAGATGGGATGGATGATGGCCATGGCCAGAGAACGAGGTGTCATATCAAGATTGTGTTCCGCCGGAAGGTTAGGATCAGATTCGGATCGGACGTGCATATTTTGTGACTGGATTAATTACATGCATGTTCTCACTCGTTTGTGTAAAATTCCAGTGGATGATCGAAATGGACATATGTGTATACAATACAACTACGTGTATTTTCTCCGTTCCATTTTACGTGTCATTCTTGCTAGAAACACATTTAATTTACTATGGTTAATTACCTAGAGATTATATATGGTGTCTTTTTTCATTAGACCCTAATGTCATCGATATATTAGACTGATCGATCGTGGCTATATGTACTATACTCCTCCATTCTAGAAAGAAGGCCACTACAGAATAGGTGTATGTCAAATTTTTTTTAAACTATACTCTAAATAAATTTATTATAAAAATATAGTCAACGACCTATCTAATGATGTTAATTATGTATTACAAATACTCCCTTCATCTCATAAAATAATAAGGCGGTTTTTCAGGTTAGATTAGTAGATGCGTGAAAGTACATGTCCACCCTTCTTTCTAGCCTAACCCCCTGGATGTATGCGTCGGTATAATATGACAATTGTTTTAAGTAGAAAAATTTATTAACATTGTAAGGGAATACGGAAATGGCGCCACGAGGACCACGCGGCGACAGACCCAGGCAGATGCGATGCGATGCGATCCTTCTGCAGCTTCACCTGAGAGTGGCTCAGGCCTTGTTTAGATTCACCTACTTTCGCAAGTTTTTCCACTCTCTCTCCATCACATCAATTTGTACCTACATATATGAACCATTAAATGTAAGTAAAAAAATAACTAATTGCACAGCTTAGTTGTAAATTACGATACGCATCTTTTGAACCCAGTTGGACCACGATTGGACAATATTACCAAATACAAACGAAAGTGTTACAGTGCTTCAGGTTGCACAAAGTTGCAATCTGAACAAGGCCGTTACAGTGCTTCAGGTTGCATAAAGTTGCAATCTGAACAAGGCCTCAGTCTCCGTGCACGTGCGCCCGGTGGGGTCAGGACTCGGGGCAGATTTGGATCCCACATCGTCCCACCATCGATTAAGGTGGTGGCAAATCGGACGGTGCTAATAATGAAATGACAATCATCATTATTCCCAGCATCTTCCCATCTGTGGTTGGGACGTACAAGCTGCATTCAAGACCGGGAAAAGTGACGTTGCACAGTACCGTACCAGAAAAAATGTGCTGGCGCAGAGCCTGCCACACGAGGTCTACGGTCAGCCACCAGTACATGGGGCCATCGATCAGTTCGTACGAGTTGTGCTGCCGTTACCGCGCAACAAGTCTTCACATGAGTACCATTAGATGCATTTCGCTAAATAAATACGGAGTACCATACTACCCCGCTCATTAAGTGAAATACTCTCTCTATAAAGGGGTGGTTTTAGAGTTGTTTTAAATCAAAACTTTTAAACTTTGACTGAATTTTTAGAAAAAAAATATTAAAATTTATATTATCAAATTAGTATTATTAGTATGGTACTGTGCAACATAGAAAAGTAAAATTTATCAAAGTACCGTATAGTAAAATTTATAAAATTTTTATTGGAACAAAGTTTGACTAACTTTAGAAAAAATTTATTTGACTCTTTTTTTATAAAGTTAGTCAAACTTTGTTCCAATAGTACGCTAATTATATCATTTACTATATGCATTATTCAGCTCCAAGAATTTAACACTAGATTGAGAGAGAAAATGGATGCAATACATGTGAGAACACTTCGAGAAAAGTAAATAGCATTCAGCCACCTAGAGAATAATTTATTTGTAGACAAATTCTTAAGTTAGGAAGGAGTGGGTTGAAATTGGTTTTCCTCCCAATAAAATCACACGAGTCCAACCGTCTATTTTCACATGGAACATCGATCGGCAGAAAGTAGTGCTCTTAAATTTCAGCTGAAAAGATAAAGAATGTATTTTCCGTGAAGTGTTGCAATGTGCTGGTACAGTACTTTTTTAGGAGAAGCTGAAGTCGTTGTGAGCGGTGAGCCGCACTAAAGAGGAACTTTATTAAATGAGGAAGCAAATGAAGCCATTGAGGGGTTTCATCACTAGCTTCATCTGCGTACAATCGCGGCGCTTTTATTAGGGGTAGACACAAAATTCTATACTAGATTCGCGAACCGAATTACCCAAACTCATGTCCGAAGCTGCTTTGTCCGAAATGCCCAATTACAATCTTGGGTAGTAACTCAACCCAGATACCTGAATTTAATTCATGTAGTTCAAGTATAGGTGCCTGCCTGATACTTGAATTGCCCAGATTAGTAGAAATTCATGTTTGTGCGATCTTCGATGTGTATGAGTGTATATAAGTTCATGTAGTGAATAACATTTGTGTAGTTGTCGAAGACATATGTTATTTGGTAATCTGTTGGTTTTGTCAAATGTGGATACATCAGGACCCTCTGAAAAAACAAATCAGGTATCAGATTGTAGTATTTTAAATTCCAAATACCCAAGCACCTCACCCAATTTTTTGGTTTCCTGAATATATACCCACCCTCTCAAGTAGAGATCTTTCTCTTCTCCACCTAAAAAAACTCTAAAGTAATTTTCTACCGATGATACCAAATCACATCTCGACTTTACTTTCTGTGTTGTTTTGCGTTCAAAAGTAATGGATACGAAGTCCAGATCTGATATGAACTCTTTCTTATAAGGACTCGGTCTGACACGAACTCTTTCTACAATCATTTCATACTTAAAGTAACTTATCATTATGATTTTTCTGTGCAACGCACGGGTATCTGTCTCGTAAATATACGATGCATAAGTTGAAACCATGGTATGTCCCTCCAAAGAGAATGAAACATTCGACGATGTGACACGAACTATTTTTTAGTCCTTCGAACCAGACGTCTCTGACCTAGAGAATGAAACACATGTTTACTGTTATAGTACACGTGAGGAAACAATTAAAAGGAGGACGGCGGTTTTCTGTATAAAGTTCACTTTAGCATTAGCAGTTGTTGGTAGGTAAGGTATATGCATGTTGCGCGGTTGGCGGTGGCGGGTGACCTGGTCTACGTACGACTGGGGCACAAGATACGCGCCCTTAACTTGGCGCCCTGGCGGGCTGGTGGCGGGTGGGAAGGTCAACCCGCCGATGGACCCAGTCCCCCGCATCCAAGCGAGCGAGCGGCTTGTTAATTTCTCAGACAGAAATGCAAGCAAAACGCTCGGTTAGCCGCGTCCGTCAGCGACCAGACCAACTCTGCTGCAGCAGTGCGACACTGCGACTAGCGATTTTAGCAACCTCGAACAGCTATGGACGACAAGGGATGGGCCCCTGCTGACTGCTACTGCTAGCTGCCAGATTGATCTGCATACACAGCTCACTTTAGCTGGCTCGCTGGCTCAGACCATGTCAGCTTTGCCTCCTGCAGTCCTGCCCTGCCATCTGGATCGCCGATATCGATCGGCTCGGAACCGGAAGGCCTAGCTTGGCGTCCAAGTCCCCCGGCCTGGCTGGCCTCCCTCGTGCTCGTGCCTCGTTTCGTCTCCACTTCCTGGCTCCTGCTCGCTGGACGCTGCTTGGGTGCTTGGCTTGCCTTCTCGGTTTCCTTCCCCTTTTTGTTTGTTGCCCAAGAAACCACCGGCCGGAAGTTCTCGCCTGCCAAATCCGAATGAGAGAATCCATAACGTTAATCTCATCTCTCTCCACGTACGGCTGCTCACCATTCTTACGCAATTATATTCATTGGACACTTTCAACTCTTTTGGTGACGTACGCCACGTATTCACTCCATTTCAAATTATAATAATTGGTCTTTTTAGATATATATAGCTTTTGCTATTCATTTATATATACATAGTAAAATTTTATTTATCTAAAAGACAAAACAACTTAACACTTAGAGTGGAAAGAGTAATAAATATTGATGACACCACTGCTGGCTCGCTACACACATACTGGACAGATAGAAGAAACGGTTAGGTCCCATAAATTGCTAGTCAAACACCTCAACCGCATAAAATCCAAATCTACAATTTACAAAACAAACATGGAGATCCTAGACTCCATGGATCTAGATGCAATTTCATCTAACCGCGCCTGATCTTAGAGCATAATGGATTCTAGCAAACACTAGAAAATATATGCCTATCTCTGAAACCCTTTTAATTTGGTTGTTTGTATTAGTGCCCATTTATGGACGTGACCCTATTAATTAAGAGGCCAGCCTCTAAAAATTAACTTTCTAAGGCGAGCATTCTATACGGCACATATATGAAACTTGCTAAGCTAGACCATATAAATCCTAACCAAATAACCCCCAACCGCCTCTCTCGCTCCCTCTTCACTCTATAACACAAATCCTCTCGATCTTGTCTCTATTGACCAGCCTCTAAAAATTAAATTTTCAAAGCGCGAGCATCCTATGAGGCAAATTAAATTTTCAAAGTGAGCCATCCCCTCCTAATGACCGTAATACCATGCTTTATGCTAAATCTATAATAGGATCCAGATGACTAGAGGGAGTGAATAGTCCATAATTTTTTATTTTTTTTTGCAAAACCACAACACTAGAGCAAAGGGAGATCCTAGCCACTACTTGCTCTAGCTCTACCAACACCCAAGCAAGCCCCTACAAAATTCGACTAGCTTCGAGTTCTATACTGGAGCACAACAACATAGAAGCTCTATACTAGAGCACAACAACACACAAACTACAAGAACGCTACAAAGGAGAGAGACCAAAACTAGTTATTACTACAACTACAAACTAAGCTCCTCTGCTAGCAAGGCAAACAATACCACATACAAGCAAGTAATTGAATGTAAAGAACAAGTGCGTAGGGAGCAAACCAAGGCAAGTGGTAGACATAAGATTTATCCCCGGGTTCGGTTACTGGTTGGCAACCTACGTCCTCATTGTGGTGAGTCCCCAAGTGATGATTCACGCGCTAACTAGCGTGAGAACCAACATCCTCATTGCACACTCTAGAGAGCCATTCTCGCTATCTTTTTTTTTTTTTTGCTAGTGAGAAAAACATAATAGAGGATAACTATATTTGAATAATCAAAGCAAGAAATTATTGTAGGGTATATTTTCACCAAAAATCTCTATTCCCAATAATTAGGAGTGCTATGGAGAGCCTCTTGGAGTTGCTCTGAGTAGGAGTATTTTCTACCGTGAAAGTTGATTAACTACTAGGAGTGGATAGATATTATTTTCTTAACCTTTAATAAAAGAACTCAAACATGAGTAGTAGTCAGTAGTACAAGAAATGAAACATTATCTCTATATCACCAAAAAAAAATACAATTTTAGATTTAAACCAAATTATTTTAAAAATTTATCTAGGTTTATAGGAAATAATATAAACATCATGTCCGTAGATCTAATATAAAAATATATGTTATAATTAGTTCAATGATACTTACCTAGTATTATAAATGTTTTTAATTTCTTATAGATTTAGTAATCAAATATGAAATTACTTGACAATAAAAGTTATGCTGGGGTAACTTTTTAGAATGGACTTTTTGCTTTTATGATTTACCCGTCATTTTCATCGTGTTCGCTTGTCTTATCACCGGGCTTATCGGCCGTTCGAATAATATTTTTCTCTCACAATAAATCAGCCGGCTTATGTGACTAGCCAAATACTCCCAGGCGTTCCTATCGTGCCTGTCCGGCATTGCTACCAATAAAGATGAAAATTAAAATGACGAAAATGGTGAGAAAACCCTCAACTATTTTCTAAGTATACTTGTAACACACACACATGGGGAGGGTGGATTGGGGCAAGTGGATTAGGAGGAGAGGAGGAGAGGGAGGGGGTGGCTATGGGCGGTGGCGCCCTAGGGCTTGGGCCCTAGGGTTGGGGCGGCTTGGCGGCGGGCACCAGGCGGCGGTGGCACAGGGGGGGGCGGCGCGTGGGAGAGGAGGAGGAAGGCGAGAGCGCGTGAGATTGGAATAAAGGACTTTCGCCCAATTTCTTCTTGATCCAAATTGATTACATTCCCCTATTATTTATAGTTTCCATTGAACTCTAACAGGAAAGTCCTTATTGAACATGGACTTTCTAATTTACCTAATATTAATTACCTAATTAATTAATAATAATAGAAGGTAACTTTGGCGGGGGATTGCGGCGACGGTGGCAAAGCGGCCGAGGTGGGGCCCGTGGCACCCTTGCCCGTGCGCCTAGGGGTGGTGGCGGCCGGGGTGGCCGCTGTCCCTCCCTAGTGCCCCACGCCGCCCTCTCTAGGGCGGGCCGTGGGGCCCACTTTCCTCGGCGGGATCCTCCATAGGCTCCTCTTTTGGCCCGTGAGCTCTATAATTTGTCATCATCATCATTTGACGTGTGACATATATATTTGAATGCAAAACAAAACCAAAAGTGGTAACGCTGGATGTGAAAGCAAACACAAACTTAGAAAATATCAAAAATTTGGAAAACAAACTAATTTAAGCAGAATTGTGTCAAACACAATAATCAATAAGGAATACCAACCCGTGACCAAGAGCATAACAATTAAGATGTGTTATAACTTGTATATAGAAAGTATCTTGATTTGACACTATATCAAAAAGAGATGATTTTCCTATGGCGACAAGCACATGTACGTTGAAAATGTGTTTATTTTTTAGCATCTTAACTGTCTGAAATGAAAGAACTCAAAACTATAAAGCTGTAGATCTCGTCACGAGCTATATTTTTCATATAATCAACTTCATCCGAAATCGCATGAAAGATCTAATTTTTCTAAGATTGTGCATAGGCGTAGTTGAGTTGGACTTCTAGTGGGCTAAAAAAACATATCTACTATATTTCAAAAACAGGATATTCCAAATAAAAATCCAAAAAATAGAAAAATTTCAACACCTAGCCCGTTTCTGTCCCGTTTTTTGAGTTTATCATACCGCATTTTATATCATTTTGAATTGGTTCAAAATATGAATTTAAGCAGGTTATTATACATAGAAAAGGATATAGGATAGTACAATACATACCCCAACCGTTTTCGTGGCCCACTGAGCCAGTGACCCACCCACTGCCTTCGCTTCCGCCACCCACTGAGCCCGTGGCCCACGCCGCAACACGGAAGACGGGAACACATGCTTGCATTCCAGCCTCTCAGACACGCGGGCCCACTCCCCGGCCCAACGCGAGTACGCGACGTCACCGAGCGGCCACGCTTCTCCCCTCCGTCTCCCAAACCTACCCCACAAGTCCCCAACCCCACTGCGCCGGGTCCACGAAACGCACAGCAGAGAGCAGAGGCCCCCCGCCAGTCGCAGTCGCAGCGAAGCCTCCCCTCTCTGGCGCGGTGGTAGGTGGTTTGACCGCGCCGCGCCCCCGCCAACCCAACCGTACCCCGCCGCCCGGCCACCTACATAAGCCCCCGCACCCCCCCACGCCTCGCCGGCAGCAGCTCAGCGTTCCAGCAGCTGTTGTTGTTCTAATTACGTCCAGTACCCCATCGCCGTTGCCGCGTTCCTCAAGCATTCATTCATTCACCAGCGCCCGCCCGCCCGCCCGCCATCGCCTCAACTACCACCGCCTCCAAAACCAACCCCTCCCCGGTGACGTGACGACGATGGACTCGGCGACGACGTCGGGCGCGATGGAGCTGGTGGCGGCGCTGCTGCGCGGGCGGGTGCCTCCCGAGCTGGGCGGGGGGCGGCGCCGAGGGCCGCGCGCTCGTCGCCACGCTCGCCGCCGCCGTGCTCGGCGCCGCGCTCCTCGTGCTCTGGAGGCGCACCGCCGCGGGGAGGAAGCGAAAGCAGGAGGCCGCCGCCGCCGCCGCCGCCGGACGCCACGCAGGTCAAGGCCAGGGCCGCCGCGAAGGCGGGCGCCGAGGACGACAAGGCGGCCGGCGACGGCAGGAAGAAGGTCACCGTCTTCTTCGGCACGCAGACCGGCACCGCCGAGGGGTTCGCCAAGGTGCGTGCGTGCGTGCTTGCGTTGTCCCTGCCCGTAGCCAAATCGATCGTCATCGTCTCTGTTGTGATGATGCCTCTTAGTTAGATTCTCCTGATCGCGTTTGACGAATTCTAGGTGAACGAACTGCTTGCTACTCTTGTTTATGTTCGTATAATTCTCGTTTTTTTAATGATCCCGAGGGTATGGGGCAATTTTTGTTAATGAAGGGAACTAGTAGTTCTTGGTGGGTGATGCAGACGGGTTTTAAAATATTTCTCCATCAATCACTGTCATGCCGGCCTTGGGGGGTTGCTTTCGTAACGGCAGGAAATTTCACTGCACGCGAGTCTCCGAAAGTTACCGCGAGATTTTAAACACATGTGAGCAGAGCTTGGATTTTATCCTACCTATTAATAACTTCTTGAAAATGGAATAACACAAGCAGGCACCTATCAGCTTGAGAAAGTCAAACCGCATGTTTTTTCACCATCCACAAGATTTTTTTTCTTTCAAACTTGTAATAGCAACAAGCCAACGACATGTGCGGTAGCAGAACGTTGACCACAGAAAAGCAAAGCAAGCACCTGGCTGGGAATAATATGGGTGTCAGTGTCAAACCTCAAGGAGGGGTTGGTGGGCTAAACAAACCTTCTTCCTCCTACCTTCTCTCTGGGCCCAGTCGATACATCATTGTGTTTGGTTTTGTGCGTAAGAGCAACAACGGACAAAGGAGAAAAAAGTGAGTGGTTTGGTAGATTGGGTGGGAAAAAGGCAATTGTCTTTTCTAGTTTGAATCAATCAGCCTTGATATAGTCTTCAGTATAGTATATGGAATTCTTTCTTTGGAATGTCTTCTAAATATTCTGATCTGCTATGTACATAACAGGCGCTTGCTGAGGAGGCGAAGGCAAGATATGACAAGGCAATCTTCAAAGTTGTGGACTTGGTAAGAAACCGATAACTAATGTTTGGTATGATTGATCACTTCAGATGATCTTACACTCAAACTATGGTTGTTTGTAGGATGACTATGCAGCAGAGGATGAGGAATATGAGGAGAAGTTGAAGAAGGAGAAGCTAGCATTGTTCTTCGTGGCAACGTGAGATATTTATTCTCTCTCTTGCACCCTGTATCTTACTGAATATTGCACTTAAATGCGGAACAAAATGTGGATGCAATTAGTAAAACTTAGTGTATTCAAATTTCAATGGCTGAATTTGGACAAGAACAGCTTGTTTCCATCACTGGGTTAAAATGCCAACATTTTCAATTTGTTGTCCTAAAACTTACAATGAAACCTATATTTTGAAGCATTGGAAGATTCGGCATAGAAATGATAATTCAGTTAATGTTCAGGGGCTGTCAACATTTGGATTTCATTTATTTTGGAGTACAAAATCAAGGAAGCCTTCCTAATGATGGTTTTGTTAAAATTTAGGTATGGAGATGGTGAGCCAACGGACAATGCTGCTAGGTTCTACAAATGGTTCACTGAGGAAAATGAGAGGGGTGTGTGGTTAGATGACTTTGAGTATGCTGTATTTGGTCTGGGCAATCGACAGTATGAGCATTTCAACAAGGTACTCAACTAGTACTTATCAGATCATTTTACTATGTATGTTGCCATTTGTAGAATCTTACTATATTGCCATTCATTCTTTTCCGAATGAATTGCTTCTGGCTACAGGTTGCCAAGGTAGTCGATGTGATCCTAACAGAACAAGGTATGCCCCTTTGAGCCCTCAGTATCCTATCATGCTGCCTTTTTTTTTCTAGTTAATATGTTCAGCTGATCTTAAGTATTTTATTTTATGTTTGCTTAGGTGGAAAGCGCCTTGTTCCAGTTGGTCTTGGAGACGATGACCAATGCATTGAGGATGACTTCAATGCATGGTATATATTCTGGTTTCTTTTGAGCGGACTTTTTGTTTGGCATTTAACTGCTTCAGTGTTATTTGCACTGCTGTTCTGAACTCTGTTGTGTTCTTAGGAAAGAAGCTCTCTGGCCAGAGTTGGATCGATTACTTCGGGATGAAAATGATGTCTCTACAGGCACTACATACACAGCTGCTATCCCTGAATACCGGGTTGAATTCATCAAACCTGAGGAGGCAGCTCATTTGGGGAGAAACTTCAGCCTTGCAAATGGCCACACAGTCCATGATGCCCAGCATCCTTGCCAGTAAGAATGCCACTATTCCCTACATCTGCAATAATGGCCAAAGTTGCAGACCCCAAGTTTTTCTGTAACATTAGAGTTCCAGTTAATAAGTTGAAACTTATGTGCATATTTAGGGCTAACGTGGCTGTACGGCGGGAGCTCCACACTCCTGCTTCTGATCGTTCATGCACTCATTTGGAGTTCGACACTGCTGGAACTGGTCTCACGTAAGTCACCATCTAAAGTTATGAGCATCGTTAATGGTCAGAATAGGCTCTGGGTGTCAAGTTCAGAACGTGGGATGGGGATGTTCTAACACATGTTGGATATATCATTTTCCTTAAATGTAAATTATTGGAATATGATAATGTGCTGATGAAGTTTTATTGCTTAAATATCAGAGTATGGCCATTGTTATAATTCTGGTTCTTCATATCCTTTCTTCATTGTTTCTAAACATAACTCATTATGCTGCTTATTAGGTATGAAACTGGCGACCATGTTGGTGTATACACCGAGAACTGCCCTGAGGTTGTAGAGGAGGCAGAGAGGTTGTTGGGCTACTCACCACACACATTTTTCACCATCCATGCAGACAAAGAGGATGGTACTCCACTAAGTGGTAGTTCTCTTGCTCCTCCATTCCCCTCCCCAATCACAGTGAGGAATGCACTTGCTAGATACGCCGACCTTCTAAATTCACCGAAGAAGGTGAGTATTTTATTAGTGCACAAATCCTTCAAGGTTTATGGAAAAATCAATGAAAATCTCCTGACCAAATGATATTCTGATTTGCAGACTTCTCTGGTTGCATTAGCTACTTATGCTTCAGATCCTGCTGAGGCTGAGCGCCTAAGGTTCTTGGCCTCTGCTGCTGGGAAGGTCAGTTGCTTTCTCAGGGATCTGTGAAAGCTTTGTCCATTCTATGGAGCCTCTAGCTTTAATACTTAACACATTTATTTTGTGCAGGATGAGTACGCACAATGGGTTGTGGCAAGTCAGAGGAGCCTGTTGGAAGTCATGGCACAGTTCCCTTCAGCAAAGCCTCCACTTGGAGTCTTCTTTGCAGCTGTTGCCCCTCGTCTTCAACCAAGATATTATTCTATTTCATCTTCACCTAGGTAAATAGCCCCACTCATAATTTTCCTTTCTCATCATGAATATTTGTTTTCCCTATTGACTTACATTTCCCTTTCATCCGTCAGTATGGCACCAACCAGGATTCATGTCACATGTGCGCTTGTGCATGAAACAACACCCGCTGGAAGGGTACATAAGGGAGTTTGCTCAACTTGGATTAAGGTAAATTATTGATGTTATGATTTTCTTTGTGTTTGTTCATGGCTGATATCTCAATCTTTTGATCTCTCTGTTCTCATCTGGCAACTGAAGAATATAGATCTGTCTGTTTCTACATAATCAGTTTTTTATCATTTAATGTTTTTTTTCCTGCAAATCATGCTTCCTCCTAACAATTACCTTGGTATTTAAAAAAAGAATGTAACTCATGCTTTTATAACCCCTGCTTCCCAATTTGCTTCTGAAGCTAATTCACCAGAACGATTTTCATGTTTGAGCTTTTTCTGAAGTTGCTTTCCCATCCCAATTGGATTTGCAGAATGCTGTTCCATCAGAAGAGACCAAGGATTGCAGCTGGGCTCCGATATTTGTGAGGCAATCAAACTTCAAACTACCCACTGATCCTTCAGTGCCGATTATCATGATTGGCCCTGGAACCGGTCTTGCGCCCTTCCGTGGCTTCTTGCAGGTTTATTGCAGCCCTTGGTACTCTACATTTATACCATTCACCAGTCCAATTGCTAACATGCAAATGTTGTTCATGATCCCAGGAGAGACTAGCTCAAAAAGAATCTGGAGCTGAGCTTGGTCGATCCGTGTTCTTCTTTGGATGCAGAAATAGCAAGATGGTACGCACCAAACAGATGATCCAATTAACACCAAAGATCTTCAATGTTGTAGGCTGTACCTAACGTAATTATGGTTTTGCAGGACTTCATCTATGAGGATGAGTTGAACAATTTCCTTGAGCAAGGAGCACTATCTGAGCTGGTTCTTGCCTTCTCGCGTCAGGGCCCTACTAAGGAATATGTGCAACACAAAATGGCACAGAAAGTAATCCAGCTGCTCCTTTTCTGAAAAATGTCTTTTGCCCTCCAATCCGTAATCCAGTGGCTCACAGTTCTTGCCTTTGTCCATTTCCAGGCATCTGAAATCTGGGATATGATCTCCCAAGGCGCTTACATCTATGTCTGTGGTGATGCCAAAGGCATGGCCAGAGATGTACATAGAGTTCTCCACACCATTGTTCAGGAGCAGGTACTGATCCTAGGCCTAGTAAAAACTTTGTAAGTACTTATACTATAAATATGCTTCTTTCTCTGCATCTGTTGTTTCTCATGCAATTGTCGACATTTTCGGCAAACAGGGCTCCCTCGACAGTTCTAAGGCTGAGAGCTTTGTGAAGAATCTCCAAACGGAGGGCAGATATCTGAGGGATGTATGGTAAAACGTGATTGTGAAATATGGAAAAAAAAAACCTGGTATTCAGGGGATAAACATTCATTATATACATGTGTACAACTATTGCTGGAAGAGTACTGACAATGGACTAGATCAGATATTTTTATTGGTTCTGTATTTATTTTTATTTTCTCTCTCGTTTTCTTTTGTTTTTGAGGTTCTCTCAAGAGCTCTTTGTACCTATGTGTTATAAATTCGTATAAGATGAGGACAATTTTGGCAATAAGCATGTTGCCTGTCACGGTGATATTAGTAGTGTCAAATAAATAAGGTTTTGTGTGATTGTCCATCATGTATAAATCCATAAAAAGTTTGGGATTTGGTCCAAGCGGACGTCCCGGACCGTTTTATTTGGCGCTGGCCGTCCTACCAACTGTACTCACGCAATGTCCATTATCAGTCCTTCATGGCACAGCTTGCTGGCACTGAAGTGCTTTGGAAGGCTTGAGTGCTTGCTAAATGTAGGAGAGAATTACATGTAAGGCCCTGTGAAAGTCACTCAGGCCGGTCCTTTTTATATAAACATGATATGCTAGTATACATACACCTAGAATGAAACTAAATTTTTGGACCTTTTTATATAAACATGATAATACTACTAATACTACTCATTGATCTATATCTATACCTATCTATACCTAATAATAAAGAGGTAAAATTTCAGCCCATTTTTTTCGTCCATCTAATTTTTTCGTCCACCTCCCTCTAACTAACTCCATAAATAAAGAAACTGAGTATATGTTTGGCTATCTACAACCTGCCCGTTTTATTTATAATGACATATGTCGAGGTTTTTGGTATAACTTAGATGGGTATAAGAATCCTAATACAAATAGATCCATGGATCCTGTAGTGACATAATACGAATCCAATTCTCTTCTAATTAATATTAAGCGATTATTGCAAGAACAGAAATCTGATAGAGTTTCTCTAAAATAATTTCTTCCTTGTTCAGTGCCAATCCTACTCAGAAACCAAACCGAATTTCTCTCCAAGTATATCTCTAATTCCTATCTTCTAATAATAAAAGGACAAAAATTCTGTCTATTATTTTAGTATGGCCTTTACTAACTCCAGGAATGTAAATGAGTCCAATTCTAAAACTTATTACCTATGAATATTAATCCGAACAGATCTCTTGTAAGAAGTTAGAAAGAGGAGGAGACGCAAAAAACGAAAACTAACGGCATGTACATGACAGGGAACCAGAAACCAAAACAAGTGGCAAATAAAAAAGGAAAGCAGAATCGAAAACCAAAACTATGGGGCAAGCGCCGGAGTAATCTATAAGAACGTGTGTTTTAACGTGGGAGAGAAAAAGAACATGCCAAGCTCTCGGGCAAGATAAGTCGATCCGCATGAACCAAAGACGTAGTGCTTCCAATAAACCTGTACATATACAAATATATCGAACTGTTAGGAGATGATCGACGGTGGCCTACGGCACTACTTTGCGGTGGTCACGCGCCATGGGCGATGGCGACTAGCTGGCGCTGTTGGTGTTGGAGATCCGCCGCCATTGCCGTGCATATAGATGACGACGAAGACAAGGTCCTCAACGCCGTCACCCGGAGGCACGGAGGCATAGGCATGGAGGTGCTCCAAGATCTTACCAAACTTGGCCTTACATTGGGCCGCTACGTGATGGCGATTTACACGTCGTCCTTACGCGTGAACACGCAGTACATGGTGGTCAGCAACACGCCGGCGACGGTGACGAACGCCACCCTAGACAGCACCACGCCCACCAGCTAGCGCCTGGGTGAGCACGTTGGCCACCGCGCGCCTATGTGTACACCTACGTCGCGATGGCTGCACTCGTCATCGGGAACGTGTACGCTCACCACGCCAACGCGGCTCCGACGATTGCAGCAGGCCTGGTTGCCCACACCCAAGCACATTGCGAACGCGTTGATCAGAAACCAAAGCAGGAACGGACACGTCTCATCCTGCAACAGGAACTTGATCAGTGTTGTGTTGGGCCATCCACACGTGTCCCCGTGCAGCCGTGACAGCATGTGGAGTGACCGCTGCCACACCGACGGCATCGATCGTGGTCTTCACAGCCTTCTTGGTACCGTCTGTCGCGGACTCAATCGTGGCAATGGTCGTCGTCTGTGCTGTGCGTCTACCAAAGCGCATCATCAGCTGCTGTTGCACATGTACGATAGTTGGCTTAGTGACTGGTTCTGCTAGCTGCGGTTGCACACTACACGTCTCCTGTTTTTTGTGCCGATGAAATGATCAGGTGAACGTGTGGTCTCTGGTCTGTACCCAAACTTATGGACAACATACAATATTTCTATGAGCAGCGAGTATATATGTGCTGCGAGGCATCGACATGCGTGAAGACGGAGGCTGAGGAAGACGACAGACCTATGGCGCACAACGTTATGTGCGACGGGTTGGCCACCGTCGTCGAAAACGTAGGTCAGCGAACGAGAGCCGCTGGGCCATGCGGCGACGCCATCAACGTCCAGCGGTACCCATTTACGAGTCCGTGCCTTCGTCGAGGTGTCCGCAAGCCAAGAAGAGCCGCTAGATAGGTGCTGACGGCGACGGCTATGCCCTCGAGGTCCAGTGCCACCCATTCACCCCGTCTGTTTCTGGTTTTGTTTAGCTTCTTTGTTGTCTGATGCTCAGTTTTACACCACTCGAGGTTTGCCCTTTTTATGATCTGAGATGAGTACCTCTTTCTTATGTTATTCCCATAAACATAAATTTTCTAACAAACAATGATTTCAATAGTGAAGTTTTTGTTGCAATTATGATTAAAGATAAAATTTATTATCAATATCACGAAGTCCAACTGCAATAAAACAATTGGATAATTTGAAAATTAAAGTTATTATACATTGATAAGTAAATATTTATGTACTTTGTAGCAGAAAAAAAATAAAAAAAAACTTATATAATAAGATACTGCAATACTATTGCCAACCTTAACTTATTATATGGATGCCGTCTCATAAAAAAAAGTCATATTTTAAAATTAATAGAAAGAATAAAACATAAATAGGTATGCACTATTTCACCATTTTCTATAAGTTTTTTTATGACTTTTTAATCTCCGTTACAACGCACGGGCATATTTTCTAGTATTTTTCAAGGTAATATATTTATACTTTTATGAAAGTATTTTTCAAGACAAATCTCATTATATGGTTTTTATATTTTCAAACTCAACAACTTAAAAGTTATTCATGATTTATATTCCCAATGTTTGACCTAAATCTTGTTCAAAAACGACATCTAATTCTATACGGAGGGAATATGTTTCAAATGAGCCTTTTGCTGTCATTTAAGAATTGATGTTATCTATCCCTAATCTATACCTAATAATAAAGAGCCACAATTTCAGCCCATTTTTTTTGGTCCATCCATTTTTTTTCGTTCATCTCTCCCTCTGAGTACCGGACAATGCAAAGTTTCTTCCGTGCAGGGCTTATATATATATATATATATGTCGGTGCTAAAACTAGTGGTTCTAGTACCAACGAGTGAATTTGCGTGCGTGCTCCCAACTCGGATGGTGTGCAAGAAGGACACAAGAAGGTTTTGTATTATCCTGCACCAAGGTGCTGTTGGTAGGGTTTACAAGCAAGTGGAGAGAGGGAACTGTCCCAAGTCTCGAGTGAGATGAGTGAGTGTGTGTGTGTTTGTCAAGGAGATTGCTTGACTTGCTTCCTAGGATTCACTTGTCTCTGGAAGGGCCCCGTCCCTCCCCTTTTATAGCCGGGAAGGGAGGGACGGGCTTTTGCGTCTGTTATATTTGAATAGGAAAGACGGCGGTGGGCGCCGCCTCATCTACCCGAGGCCTAGGGGCTCCCCCTCCCTTGTGCCGAGGCCCCGGGTGAGGGCGATGGTTTCGTCTTATGCGGCGCCGCCTTGTCAATAATGGCGGGCGCCGTCTCGTGGAGTCGGCTCCTCGTTCTTGGTGAAGGAGGGGCGTCTGCCTCCCTGCAGGGGTCTGCAATGTGGGCGTCATGATGAGCGTGCCCAGTACCGTGGCTTCTTTGTAGCTTTGACTCACCCCGGTCCGGGGCTCACGAGGGCAGCGGCATCGTTCCAATGCTCGGCGTGGCCGGCGTAGAGATACAGCGCCGCGGGGCCATCTTCGTCTGCCCTAGCTCAAGGCTTGGGTGCACAGTGGTCGGGAACACCGGAAGACTTCGGCCGCCGTCTTTGGGGTGGCGCCAAGGCTCTCGCCGGGATGCGGCATGCTCCGTATTTGGACTTCCCGTGATGGGACCTGTTACGAGAGGTTAGTCATCATGTCGCCCTACGGTGGCGGGCATGGCCGCTTGTAGGGATTGCTGTCGTGGCAAGGGCGCGAGTGGTGGCACGCGCCTCCCATCCCTGCCCGGGGGCTAGCGTCATCCTGACAGCGATCCTTTGTGGGAAGGCGGGCGGTGGATATATGTCACATCGAGCCCTAGTTTGACACAGGGGAGTGCGGTAGCGACCTGTCAGAGACCCGCCCTTGGGGGCTCGGGGCGGGGCAGTCGGCTCCGTCCGAGGCACATCCGCCGGGGGCTTCGAGGGGGGGCGAAGAATCGCCCCGTCGAGGCACATCCGCCCGAGGGGGCTCGGACGGCGTGGAGAATCGGCTTCGGTCAGAGGCCTGTCAATCCGAGGGGGCTCGGGCGGGCGAAAAATCAACCCCGTCCGGAGCTGTCCCGCCCGGGGCTCGGGCGGGGAGTGGAGGTCGGCTTCCGTCCGGGCCTGATCCGTGGGGGCTCGGGCGGGACGGGAGAAGAAGTTGGCGGCCACCCGGCCCCTTGCGGAGTGTGCTCGAGGCCGGGCTGGAGACAAACAGCTGGTCACAGTGCGCCGGTGCCGTAGCTCCAAAGTTTGAAACGATGGGGGTGGCTTGTTGGGCTAAGATTTGCGTTTGTTGGGCCTTCCTTAGGGGGCCTTTATTTTGGTCCCCGGCAGTAGCCCCGAGCCTCAAGGAGTGAATGCACTGTTTCTCGGGGGCGGTGCGGTGTTGCCTTGGTTGGTTTCAGGCCGGGTGCGGCGCAAAGCGCCACCCCGCGAGGTGTAACCCAAGGCCTCGGAGGGAGCATGGAGGACTCCTCCGGGGGCTTGTTGTTAGACTTACATGGTGCAGCCTATGGTTATCTTCGGGAACCGTAATTTCCGGCGGGGCGCGCGAGCGCACCGCCGGTGTAGCCCCCCGAGGCCTCGGAGGAGTGTGTGTGCACCCGTCCCGAGGGCTCGGAGGTGGCAAAAGGATTCGCGCCTTCCTCCCCGTCGGCTCGTCCCGGGGGTTGATCAGTGTCGGGACGCTTTCGGAGCCGGTTCGCGTTGGGGTAAGTCCCGACCCCTCGTGGCGTTGAGGGGGCCGTTGTACTCGGTCGTTAGTCTTTCACGCACCTCGGCGTCCCTTCCTTGGGGAGGAGGGTTGGACTTCATCGTGCCATCGTCGGCAGTGTCGAACTGCGACTAGGTCCGGTGTTTGATGCCAGGTGGATCCAAGTGAACCGCTGTGCCCCGTTCGCTAGGGGTTAGGCCACGCCGGGCCTTGTTCATAAAACCGCCGCGGTATGCGAGGCGGGGCTCGGGTCCGTCCGCCCGGGTCAGGAGGGCTCGGCCTCCCCAGCGTGGGATCCCCCCCACTGCTCGGCTGCCTGCGGCCTCGGATCTTTGCCTACGAGGATGGCCCCCCGCTTGCGGGGGCTAGAGGCGTAATATGAGGCCGTCAAACTGCCCACGACTCTGTTGCCACGAGGCGGGTACATCGTACCCCGAGATGGGCCGGCCTCCGTTCCTACGGACCCCGTAAAATGGGCGTCGCCCGGGCTCCTTCATGAAGAAGGAAAACCACACCGTTTCACCACAGGGTAGGCCGCTTTTCGAGGCGGCCGGGATCGGAGATCTGGAAGCGTCGCGCGAGGAGGTGGCGGAGCCCCCACTTTCCCCGCGTCGTGGCGAGTGCCGTGCGCGTGTGTAATTCGTAGGCCCCACGGCGGGCGTGATGTGCTTGTGCGGCTTTCAGCTGCCCGGCCACGCGCCGATAGCGAGGCCCAAGCCTTGCGCCCCGGATCCCTTTAATGCGGGCCCCGGGTCGCTGCTTCAACGTGTAGCTCGCTAGACTTTCGTGGCGCGGCGCTGCATGTGCCGTCGCTTTTGGGTTGCGTGCGGTGTGTGTAATCCCGATTACGGCGTATCGTAGGTTGATCGCAATTAATGCAAAAGGCGGGAAGCTGGCCTTGCCGATAGGTACACAATGCGGCGGCCGCATCGTCCTCCCTTCTCGCCTTCCCTGCGCCTTTGCTTCCTCCTCCGCCATTGCCGTGCGCCTCGGCGCCGCTGAGGAAGAAAGAGGGCGAGGAGAGAGAAAACTTTGCTTGCATCCACCCCGCTTCATTCTTTGCCATGGCGTCGAGGCCCGAGATCGTCGGCGTGGAAGAGTGGGAGACGAGCCTCCGTGGACGTTGCCGAGCTGGTGACGCCGTGGGGGGAAGGGGCTTCTCCGCCCTGCTTGGCCGACAAGGCCTCCCAGTGGATCGTCCCGCCCGGCCGACCATCTGTCCCCCACCCGCCTCGGGGGATACGTCGTGAGCTTCACGGGCGTTCCATGAGAACGGGTTCGGGATGCCGGTGGGTCGGTTCTTGAGGGCCATCCTCGAGTACTACGGCTGGAGCTGCAACATCTCAAATCCAACTCCATCACGCACTGGCGGTGTTAGCCGCCCTATGTGAGGGCTCCCTTGGGGTCGAGGTCCACTTGGGACCTCTGGCTCCACTTCTTCGAGGGCCCTCTTCTTCAAGAGCGTCGAGGGGGAAGAGGATATCCGTCTGCCGGCGAAATGCATCTTTGCCAATGCGGGCTTCCATCGGGATTCGTATATCCCGGCCGAAGCTGACCTCCACTCAACCGTGGTGGCGGAAGTGGTTCTACCTCCCGAGCGACTCCGGCCACCCGCCCGCAGGGAAGGTGTTCGAGCCAGAACCCGCGAGGTGGAAGGAGGGAGATCATCCCCGCAGAGGGTCATCCCTACGGAGAAAGGTGTTCCGCCTTGGTTGGTTGGAGAAAGGGGTTAGATCGTCGGGTCGTCATCGCCGCCTTCCACCGGCGTCGAGTTCTGCCCCTCATGCTTAGGCAGCCTTGCACATTTGACATGAGGGGAAGGCGGCCTCGTGGGCGAGATGTCGTCCGTCGACCTTGATCACGCCGAGATCGTCGAATCGGACCAAGAAGGCGGGCGTGACCGGCGTCTCCAACCCTCTACAAGGTCGCGATGCGACCCACCTCACCTGCCGTCTCCGTGGTGAGTTTCGCGGGCCGCGGCGCTGCCCGGCCGTCGCTCGCTTCCTCCCCTTGTCCTTACTTTGCTCTATTCTTCACAGTGGGCTGTCCCGAAGCCGAGGGCGCCCAAGCCCCCCCATTGCCGCGAGAAGGAGAAGAACAGGCCCTCGCGGAGAAGCTGCAGGGGGGAGAAGAAGAAGAAGTCGGACAGAATGTCCGCAAGGGAGAACGCAGCGGGCGCGAGCCGAGAAGCCGCGCGCCGGGCAGCGGATGAGGGGGCCCCGAGAGCCGACCCTCCGAAGTCCTCCTGGGCGCGGCGACGGCGATGAGGATGACGAGGAGGAGGAGGAGGACTACAGCTTTTTGGCTTGGCCGCACGCCTCGCGAAGGGAAGGGAGTGGGCGCCATGGCCGCTGAAGGACACCGCCTCCCGCCTCACCCCGCCGAGGCTTCACCAGGTGGCGGAGACGGATTGCTTCGAGGAGCTGGTGGCCCTCCTCAGTCGCCCTACGCTGCCAAAGGCGGCAGGGGCGACTCGACCTTGCCCTCTAACGGCCCGAGGCGGGCGGGAGGACCGCCGAGGGTGAGGCACGTGCCTCGGCCGTAGAGGCGGCGACGCCGGTGGGTCGAGTGTCCTGTGCCCGTGACCCCTCGAAGTCGCGTGGGCCGAGGGACACCTCGAGTCCGAAGTCCCGGCCTGGCACGGCTCGATGAGCCGTCGTTTCAACCGCCGGCTCGCCCGGTAGGTGTCCGTCCCTTTTTAGTCTTCCGCCGCTCTTCCTTCTTTTCTTTTTCCTTTTTTTGAATACTCACTCTTCTTGCTACGCAGCAAAAAGCGCAAAGACGGCCCTCAGCCCGCTCGCTTGCTCAGCGCAGCAGCTGAGGCTACAGAGCCCGACTGGGCGAGCGCCACTACGCCTCGGGTGGCGAGCGCCGGGCGGCATCGAGGAAGTGGTGATCGAGGCGCCCTCGGCCATGGAGCCACCTTCCGCTCGTGACGGAGAGGGTGCGAGCGCCCGGCTGGAGGCCTTGGCGGCGCCTCTTTGTGGAGGCCGTGACGGCGCCTGCCGCAGAAGCCGTGACGGCGCCGCTTCCGATGGCCCAATTAGCGACATGGTCATGGAGGAGCGAGCGCCTGCCCGCCCCAAGCCGCGCCTTGGCGCGGAGGTGGTGGAGATCCCCTCCCTCGGAGGAGACCACCCCGCTGGGAAAGAGGTGGTCGCCGCGGATGCTACCTCCTCGTGGCAACCGTATGGGGTCGCCGACCGACATGGCGCCAGCAAAGTCCTCAGCCTTGAACGTGCCGCCATCGTATCGTAAATCGACCGCCGGACCCCGGAGGACCCGGCGATCTATGTGCCGGGCGACGCCTGGAGTCGACCCGGTGGGGAGCAGGCGGACAAGTACATGAAGTCGGCCAAAAACCTGCTTGATCCGCTCGCGCCGATCTTCTCCGGGGACCTCCCCCGACCTGATGAAGGTAATACAAACATTTGTGGTCGAAGCCTTACAGCAGGCATGGCGCCCAAAGGCGGCTAATCCAGGTGGCCCCGACCGTTATAGGACCCGGGCGGTGGCGTCCCGGGAGAAATCGAGTTTCCCTGCTCAAAGTCCGGCCTCGACGAGGCGCCCATCTCCAACGGCGGGAGGCAAACCAGTCAAGCACCGAGCTAGGGCCTCGGAACGAGGAGCTCGACAAGCCCGCGCCGAGAAGGAGGCGATGAGGACGGGCGCTTGTTTAGGCCTCCTCACCACCATCGACCTTTGACAGAGAACCCGGTGAATATGGACACTCATCACCGCCTTTTTGTCAACGATGTCACCATGGTGCGGGGGCCGAGCTTGGGCAAGCGGGCCGATGACCATCCAAATCGTGCGGTACCGGCGAGGGGAGGTGGCGGACGGAAGGTAAGTCTTTGTCGCTTTTGAGCAAATGATCCTTGTATCCCGGCTCCGAATTCCACTCGACGGATGCAGAGCTGAAGAAGAAGTCGTGGAGCAAGCGGAGGCCCTTGTCGCGCGCAGCGGTTTACTTCTCGGCGCGAGGCGAGCTCGTCGCCTCGGCGGAGAAGGTCTTGCCGTGCCGCGGCGTCCAGCCGGCCGAGCTGGCTGGCGGCCACCGGCCGCTGGAGGCGTTGCCCCGGCAGCGGAGGCAGCGTGTCCTCGCCGCCCTTGATCCGGCCTCGGTTGGCGTGTCACCACCCCCCAGCGATGACCCTCTCCCACTACACGACCTCGATCTCCCCAAGATCTCCGAGGGGCTTGTCGTGTAGGACGAGGGAGGGTCGTGAGGGGGAGGTGTTCGAGCCGGGCCCGCTGGGCCGAGGGGACCAATGCCGGTGTTGGTCGGACACTTTAGGGTGGCCGTCCTCCCCCGAGAGGCCGAAGGGCCGATCTTTGCCCGCCGCCCTTGGCCGCCGACGCCAAAAAGAGGGGTCGGATGCCCCCCAAAGAGTTTTCGTAATTCAGGCCAAGTGTGCCCATGTAAAAAGAAACTTGGTTAGAATTTTGTTTTCCCTATGTCACCTGAGATCTTGGCCCGTCGAGGCCTTATGATTTGTTTGATCGTTTTTACTGTCTATCTTCGTGCCGCTGAACCTTGCCTCGTGTTTAGATTAAGGCCGTTTGCAGGGACATTGAGTTTTTTAGGCTCGTCCTTAGTTAAGAGCGGTAAGTGCGACCTTCCGTGGCGCCGGGGCGTGGGAGGCCTCGTAGCTTTGTCGGCTCTAACGTTTGGAGCGATCCCCCCTCGCAAAAGCATGAAGCTTCTTAGTCCTTAGGCGGTGAGCGTGAGTTGTGGCGCGCATGGGCGTAAAGTGACCCCCGTGGCTCTTCCGACCCTAGGTTTCGAAGACGTCCTTTTTCTAAACATTCGGGACCTTTAGCACGAAAGCGTTGGAAAACGATAAACAAAAAAGGGTAAGGTGCTTGCAGTGCTTTTCGGGAGGGGGTTCCCCCTGTCCCGACCCAGGGAGGCTCGGTTTTTTGATGGATCAAAGCCGAGGTCTCCCTCGACTTCCCCAGGTGGTGTGAAGGTAGTTCCGGTCCTTAGCCCCCGCAGGGCCTCGGACGTATTTCGTTTGCGGAGAATCGTAAAAAATGAGAAGTGCTTCCCATTCTTATTTAAGAAACATGAAGTACAACCGTATGTAGAAGCTTGGGAGCTTAAGGGTAGAAGCGGCGTAGGCGTTGGATGTTCCAAGCGTTGTTGAGGACTTCGCCCTTCTCGTTGGCCAGCTTGTAGGTGCACGGCTTGAGGACCTCTGCGACGATGAAGGGCCCCTCCCAAGGCGGCGTGAGCTTATGGCGGCCTCTGTTGTCTTGGCGGAGGCGGAGCACCCGGTCGCCTTCCTTGAGGTCTCGGATCCGGACTCGGGCGGTCGTGGTAGCGTCGGAGAGGATCGTTGGTACCTTCTTTGAAAGTCTTGAGAAGGGCTGCATCCCCTAGCTTCCTCGAGCATATCTAGCGAGTCTTCCCGAGCCCCTTGATTCCGAGCCTCGTCGTAGGCTTTGAGCCTCGGAGATCCGAACTCCAAGTCAATAGGCAGCATTGCCTCGGGCGCCGTACACTAGGAAGAAGGGCGTGAACCCCGTGGCCCGGCTCGTCGTCGGCACCGAGGCTCCGTAGAGGACCGAGGGGAGTTCCTCGAGCCATCTTTTGCCAAACTTGTTGACTTTGTTGAAGATCCGGGGCTTGAGTCCCCGCAATATCATTCCGTTGGCTCGCTCCACTTGCCCGCTCGTTGCAGGGGTGCGATCGGCGAAGACCACCGCGATGCGTATCCGGTGTTCGCCGCAGAAGTTTGGAACCGCCCCCGTGAACCGGGTGCCGTGGTCGGTGATGATGGAGTTCGGGATCCCGAAGCGGTGGATGATGTCGGTGAAGAAGAGCACCGCCTGCTTTCGGATCGGATGTTGGTGACCGGGCGCGCCTCAATCCACTTGGAGAACTTGTCAATGGCGACAAGTAGGTGCGTGAAGCCCCCGGCGCTTTCTTTAGGGGTCCTACCAGGTCCGGGCCCCATACGGCGAAGGGCCATGTGATCGGGATGGTCTGGCGCTTGAGCCAGCAGGTGCGTTTGACAGCGTAGTGCGGCACCCCTCGCGGAGTGCGCTACCTCGATGGCGTCGGCGGCTGCGGTCGGCGGTAGAACCGTTGTCGGGAAGCGCGGCGAGGGAGGGGGGAGGCGGCGTGGTGGCCGCACACACCGGCGTGGATCTTGCGGCGAGGGTGGGGGCCTTCCTCGTCTGTGATACACCACTGCAAGACCCCCAGGGAACCGTCGGTAGAGCTGGAGTCCTCGTGGCGGCGAAGACTTTGCTCTCCCTCGCGATGCGCTTTGGCTTGGTTGAAGTCCTCGGGGGGGGCGCCTCGGACGATCCGATCAGTGCAGCTCTCTCAGTCCGGCTTTGGGATCGGCCCCCGGGTTTCCTCCGTCGACCTCCCATGATCTCAGCTCTCGGTGCCAGGTGCGTTACGAGCCGACGGGACCTCGGGACGCGAGGGGCGTCGGACGATTCTCCGGCCCCAGAGGGCGGGGGTGTGTTTCTCCTCGGCCTCTTCACGCCCTCCGAACTCGACGGAGGGAGCGGCGAGGTCTTTAGTGAAGACGCCGTGGGAACCGGGCTCTTCCCTGGGCGGCGATCTTAGCGAAGTTCGTCGGCTTCTTCGTTGTACCTCCGACGACGTGGTTGAGCTCGAGGCCGTCCGAACTTGTCCTCCGCCTTGCGCGCCCGCCTTGCGATGCAGGCCCCATCTTTGGGTCGTAGCAGCCCTCGAGTCCTTCATGACTTGGTCGATGACGAGCCGGAGTCGCCTCGGACGCCGAGGCGCTTGACGCCAAGTTCGACGGCGATCTTCAACCCGTTGAGCGGGGCCTCGTACTCTGCCATATTATTTGACGCTGGGAAGTGAAGGTGATTACGTATCGCATGTGCACCCCATGAGGGCGCATTTAGCAGGAGGCCGGCGCCGTTCGGTCTTCATCGAGGGACCCGCCGGGGTTACTAGCATCAAAGATTCCGCCTGGCCGGGCGGCGGCGGCAACTGGTGTCCGTCCACTCCAGCGAGGAAATCGGCCAAGACTTGGGACTTGATGGCCTTTCTTGGCGCTGCACGAGAGGAGCCTCTCCCATGAGCTCAACGGACCACTTGGCGGCCCGCCCGAGACCTCCCGGTTCTAGAGGATCTCTCCCAACGGGGAAGGAAGAGACCACCGTCACGGGGTGGGCGTCGGGTAGTGCCGAGCTTGCGCCGGCCGGACCACCGCGTAAGAGCCGGCTTGGATCTCGCGGGTGGCGGATCTTGGTCTCGGACAACACCTCGCTGATGAAGTAGACCGGCCGCCGGATCGGCGGTGCGGGCCCTCCTCTTGTCTTTCAACGATTTATGGCCGCTGACCCACCCAGGTGGTCGCAATGACGCATGAGGGAGGGGTTCTCCTTCGGCGGGAGGGGCCAGGATCGGGCGCGGTGAGGGCGGCTTTGAGCTTGTCGAGGGCCTCCCGAGCCTCGGAGGTCCGGGAGAAGCGCTCGGTCTTTCTCAAGAGGCGTCTGAGGGCAAGCCCTTCTCGCCGAGGCGTGAGATGAAACGGCCGAGGGCATAAGGCATCCCATGACCCGCCGCACGCCCTTCGGGTTCTTGATCGGGCCCATGCTCGTCACCGCGTTCACCTTCTCCCCAAGTTAGGCTCGATGCCGTTTGGAGACGATGAACCCAAGGAGCATGCCTCGGGGACCCCGCCAAGACGCACTTCTCGGGGGGTTGAGCTTGACGCTCTTGGGCGCAAAGACACAAAAGCGTCGTAAGGTCGGAGATGAGGTCGTCGGCCTTTTTTCGTCTTGACTTCACGATATCGTCGGCGTAGGCCTCCACGGTCTCTCCGGCGTGGTCACCGCACGCCTGCATGCACCGGCCGATGCCCCCCCCGTTCACGAGTCCGAAAGGCATCGTCACGTAGCGGTTACATGCCAAAGGGGTGATGAAGGGCGTTGCGGCCGGGTCGGACTCCTTCATCTTTATTTGGTGGTAGCCGAGTAAGCATCAAGGAAGGATAAGAGCTCACACCCCGAGGTGGAGTCGATTATCGATCAATGCGTGGTAAAGGAAAGGGAACTTTTGGACATGCTTTATTTAAACTGGTATAGTCTACACACATCCTCCATTTCCCGCTCTTTTTTCTTAACCATTACAGGATTAGATAACCACTGGGTGGAACACCTCCTTGATGAATCCGGCCGCCAAAAGCTTGTTCACCTCCTCGCCGATGGCTCTGCGCTTTTCCTCGTCGAATCGGGCGCAAACGCCGCTTCACCATGCGGACCCGGCCGAATATCAAGGGAGTGCTCGGCGACATCCCTCGGAATGCCTGGCATGTCGAGGACTCCACGCAAAAATGTCGATATTTGCGCGGAGAAAGTCGACGAGCACCGCTTCCTATTTGGGGTCGAGGGAGTCGCAGATCTTCACCGCCTTGCCAGATGGAGAGGCGGGGTCCGCGGGACCTCCTTTACTCCGTCGGATGGCTCGAATGCGCCGGCGTGACGCTTGTGTCGAGGGCCTCGGAGATCGCCACGGCCTCGGCGTGCTCGACCGCCTCGACGCCGCAGCTTGAACGCGTGCTCATAGGGAGGAGCCAACGGTGATGACGCCATTAGGCCCCGGCATCTTGAGGAGAAGGTAAAGTGTAGTTGGGGGCGGCCATGAACCCCGATACGCCGGTCGTCCGAGGATGCCGTGATAGGTTCCTCGAAAGTCAACCACGCCGAAGGTGATGACCTCCTTGCGTGAAAGTTCGATGGCGTCCCCAAAGCAGGCGGAGGTCGACGGCCGAGGGGGCCAGCGCCGCGTCTACCGGCACTACGCCCTGAAAGGGAGCTACCCCGAAGCTGTGAGCGCTCTATCCCCAACAGTGGGGTTTCGGAGTAGAGGATGTTAAGGGCACTTCCGCCATCCATCGCGGCACCTTGGTGAGCCGCACGTTGCCGACAATGGGGTCGACCACGGCGGTACCGCCCCTCGCTTTGGCACGTGAGCGGGTGGTCGTCGATCTTGAAGGTGATGGCGTCGGCGGACCACGGCGGTGCTAATGCGAGTGGCGGGATGCACCGAGAATATCTCTCGACGCCGCGCTTGATCCCAGCGCTGGTGAGATTCGCCGGCGGAGCCCCCGATGACCATGAAAACGTCATGGACCTCGGGGAACTCCTCGCCTTTGTTTTCCCCCTCCTTCTTCTTCTTGCCTTCGGTGGGGGGAAGCTTCGATAGAAGCGACAAGCCAAGTCGCACTCCCCCCATAGTGTGCTTGACCAGGGGAATTTGTGGAAAGGGGCGGGGGCTTTTTGAGCATGTCGTCGAAGGCCCGGGCCCCGGGACCTCGGGGGGTCTTCTACGGTCACCGCGGCAACGATATCGTCCTCGGAGTCCACCTCTTTCTTGCCCTTTTTCCCTTTGTGCTTGTTCTTCTTGTTTTTTTACGGGGCCGCGGGCTGCCTCCCCCTCGGCATTGTCCTCCTTCCGCTTCCCTTTGCCGCCCGGCGCGTCGCGGAAAATCGCTCCCACCGCCTCCTGCGCCGGAGGTGAAGCCGCCACTCGAACAGCTCGTTGGCGGTGGTGGTATCTTTCCGGCCTAACTTCGTGGACGCTTCCCCTTGCAGGTCGTGCCGGTCAAGGAATGCATCCGATGATAAGCGGTCTCGGCCACGTGGGCAGCTGTGCATTCTTCGAAACGCCCCGATGAAGTCACGCAATGCCTCGTCGTCGGGCCTGGGCGGCAAATGAGAGATCCCACGAGTCCCCTGGCGCCGCGTGGTGCTCCTCGGAAATTTCCCACAAAAACCCCGACTAGCTCGGACCCGCCCGCGGATCGTGCGGGCGGGGAAGATGCTCGATAAGCGCGTCTTAGAATCACCTAAATGCGGGCTGAAGGTTGCGATGATAAGCAGTCATCGTCAGCGCCGCCCAACATGCTGGCGGTAGTCGTTGAAACCAAACCTCGGAGTTCGTTTCTCCCGAGTATTTGGCAAGATTGGCTTCCGCTGTCGGAACCGGGAAGGAAGGAATCGTTTGCGCTCTTGATCTCCCCCGGGCGCGTTGGAGGATCGGCATCGTCCCTTGGTCCTCGTCGCTTATCGCGCCTTCCGCCTCTGCTTGGCGGTGGCGGTCGCCAGGCCGGGCTCCGGCTTCCTTTGCGGCGTTGTTGATGGCGTTGCGTGCGTCATCATCGTCGATCTTACGCGGTGTTGTCCCGGCGACTCGCGGATCGGCCTCATGATGGGTCATGATGGACGAAGCTTCTACGCTCGCGTCGTGGGCGTTCTTCGTCCTCCTCAGCCCTCGGTGTCCGATGCCGGAAGCCCAGAGCTTTTCGGCTTCTTTGGACGGCGCGGTCTCGAGATAATCTTGGATCATCACCGAATCCGTCGTCCCTCCCGGTCGATGGTTCTGGCATCGACCCGGACGAGGAGGAGCAGGCTACGTTATGTTACTTTTTGGCGTGGGAAGATGGGGGCAGCTCTCCACCCTCGTCGTTGGCGATTCTTCTATTATTGACGTCCACGCGTGTTGGCGCAAGCGAGAGGTAGAGATTGCGTGTCGCCCACGGTGGGCATGCTGGAAACGCTTCTATCTCTTGTCGTAACGAAAGCGACGGTGTGTGCGAGCCCCCGTCCCCAAAGCTCCCGAATCCGTTCGATGGCGGAGACGCCGTGGCCTCTGAGGGGTAGCGGTGGCTCACCGGTCCCCCTGAGGCCCCGCAAAAAGTTAGAGTTTGTGGCCCTGGCCCGGGAGGCCCAGATGTGTTAGGGGTCCTCGGGGGTTGCGCCCGCCGGAAGTCGCTCTTCCCTGGCGGGGCCCGGGATCACTGCCTAGTCGCCGCCGTCGTTGCCGTTGCCGCCTACGCCCACGCTGAAGCTCCCGATCTCCACGCGGAAAGCATTCACGAGTCGGATCGTACATGTCGTGCAGGGGAGTCGAGCCGGGTAGCCGAAAGCGAGCATGCTGGGAAGGAACCCCCGGGCTCCGTCCTCGAGGTAGCGCCGGATCGGGTGGATGTGGCCGCCCGAGTGGCGCCGCTGCTCCTCTTGCCCTAACCGAGGTACTCCTCATAGGGCGTGATGGATCCATCGGGATGTCCACGTCGAGGCGCCCGTGGAGCGCCGACGGCGTGGACGCCCCACTGCGCTCTCCATGACCCGGTGGAGACGTGCGTTGCGCACGTGGCGGCGTTGACCGTGCCAAATGGGCGGGCGTGGTGGCGGAGCGATAGCGGCTTGTCCCCAGCTCCTAACGCCGGGCCAAAGTCCTCCTCAGGCGCCAGCGTGTCGTGGTGCGTCCGCCGCTCGGCGAACGCAGCCCGCCACGGCGCCTCCCCGCGACGGCCGCGATGGAGTCCAAATCGGCTCGGTCGGGGAGGTCCCGGATTCCGGCCGGAGAAGTTCCATGTCATCTTGGACTCCGGTTGACGAACTCGAGCTCACCAAACCGGATCGGTCCCCGGCTCCGGCAGGCCGAGTGGAGTGGAGTTAGAGGTGGGGAATCCGCCCCAAAATGTCGTTCTTGGCCATTCCGGAGTTTTGGCGGGAAGGAAAGCGAAAAGCACGCACGCTCCCCTACGGCGCGCCAACTGTCGGTGCTAAAACTAGTGGTTCTAGTACCAACGAGTGAATTTGCGTCGTGCTCCCAACTCCGGGATGGTGTGCAAGAAGGACACAAGAAGGTTTTGTATTATCCCGCACCAAGGTGCTTTGTTGGTAGGGTTTACAAGCAAGTGGAGAGAGGGAACCTGCCCCAAGTCTCGAGTGAGATGAGTGAGTGTGTGTGTGTGTTTGTCAAGGGAGATTGCTTGACTTGCTTCCTAGGATTCACTTGTCTGCAGAAGGGGCCCCTCGTCCCTCCCTTTATAGCCTAAGGGGAGGGACGGGGCTTTTGCAAGTTTGATTTTGAATAGGAAAGACGGCGATGGGCGCCGCCTCATCCTGGCTGAGGCCTAGGCTCCCCCCTCTCCTTGTGCCGAGGCCCGGGTGAGGGCGGTGGTTTTTAAGATGTAAATGCGCCCGCTCGTTCCAATGGCGAGGCGCCGCCTCGCAAAGTCGCCTCGTTCTGGTGAAGGAGGGGACGTCGCCTCTTCGGAGGGGCAACGTGGGCGCCATGATGAGCGTGCCCGAATGCAGGTGGCTCGCCGAAGCTTTTGACTCACCCCTCGTCCGCCCCCCAGGGGGCAGCGGCATCGTTGTCGTGCAATACGGCGTGGTCGACGAGATACTGCGCATGGGCCATCTTAAATCACCTCGGCTCGAAGCCCTGCCAAAGTGGTCGAGGGGCAATCGAAGACTCGGCCGCCGTCTTTAAGGGGTGGCGCCCGGGCTCGCCCGGGATGCGGCATGCTCACGTGTTTGGACTTCCCGTGATGGGACTGCTACGAGAGGTTAGTCATCATAATCGCCCCTACGCTGGCCGGGCATGGCCGCTTGTAAGGGATTGGGCGTGAATCGTGGCGTGGGCGCAGTGGTGACAGGGCGCCTCCCATCCCACCCGGGGCTAGCCATCGGCGATCACCACCGGGAAGGCGGGGCGGTGGATATATGCTCACATCGAGCCCTAGTTTGACCTCGGGAGGCGCGGGCGCGACTCGCCCGAGACCCTGCCGGGGCTCTGACGGGTGTGAGCTCTGCCTCCTCGCCCGAGGCCTCTGCCCCGCCAGGCTCTCTGGGGCGGGCCGCCTCGCTCCGAGGCCTGTCCTCGCCTGAGGTCTTGACGGTGGGAGAGTCGCCTTTCCGCCCGAGGCCTCGATCCGGCCGTGCCTGCGGGCGAGCACCGCCTCGCCGAGGCCTCGCTCGCCAGGTTTCTGACGGGTGGAGAGTCGGCTCGGCCCGAGGCTCGATCCGCGCTCTGGGCGGGACGGAGAGGTGGCGCCATCCGGAGCCCCTGGCGGAGTGTGCTCGGGCGGGCCGGAGACAAGACGCCGGGTCTCGGTGCAGCGTCGTAGCCTGTGTTTGAACAAAGGGTGGCTTGTTGGGCTAAGATTTACGCTTGTCGGGCCTTCCTTAGGGGGCCTTTATTTTGGTCCCCTACAA